>JAKUCV010003013.1:0-38427 GCA_028386065.3 Turnera subulata
AGAAGAAGAAGAAAAAGAAAAGTGAAGAAAAGAAAAGAGGAGGAAGGCCTTTTAGGGCTTGACCCGCCAGCCCGAACGACGCGTCGTTCGGCTGGGCGCGGTCAACCCGCCCGTTGACTCGCTTTCCTTTTTTTTTTTTCTCTTGAACAGTTCCAAAACGACGTAGTTTCGGGGAAACTACTTCAAGACTTAATTCTCAACCCCGAAACCCGATTAAACTCCAACGAAAGCCGAACCCGTCATACCATCAACTTAATTCCCTTATAACCAAGGTAAAATAATTTATTTCCTTGTCCAAAAATCCAGAAATTCCTCAAGGGTAAAATTGGAATAAAATTTCGAAAATTCCGAGGAAATCAAATTATGAAAATTCGGGGCGTTACAACAATGCTCACAAAATTCTAATTTGTAAGTCTTCATACCTTTCAACAATCCCTGCTTGGCAAGAATCTGCAAGGATTTTTCACCAGCATGTCCCAAATGCATATGCCACAGCTTTGTTGCCTCTGCATCTTTCTTGCTTCCAGAAGTTACTGTTGCAACTGCACCAATTACTGTACTACCTTGGTAGTAATACAGATTATTCTTCCTCACACCTTTTAACATCACCAACGCTCCTGATGTTGCTTTAAGAATTCTACCTCGGATAGTGACAACTAGGCCTTTTGATTCTAAGGCCCCCAAAGAAATGAGATTCTTCTTCAACTCTGGAACATATTGAACATCTCTCAAAATTCTGGTGGATCCATCATGATTTTTCAGCTTGATTGAACCTATCCCGACTGTTTTACATGGATTGTCATTGCCCATGAAAACAACCCCGCCATTGAGCTCTTCAAGGTCAAAGAACCATTCCCGAATGAGGCACATATGGTAGGTGCAACCAGAATCCAAAATCCACTCATCAACGTGTGATGTTAAAGGTGAAGCAACTAAAGAAGTGTCTGACTCTGCATCACTCTTGAATTCTGCAACATTTGCATCTTGTGGAGTCTTTCCCTTCTTTCTCAACTTCGGATAGTCTTTCTTCCAATGCCCTTTCTCATGACAAAAGGCACACTCATCTTTTGCAACTTTGCTTCTTGACTTGGATCTTCCTCTTCTCCCCTTTGACTGGCCTTGCTGTCGTCCTCTAGCCACTAAGGCTTCATCTACTGCAGGTGCTTTATTCTTCACTTTATCTTATTGTCTCAGCTCGTGACTATACAAAGCAGAACATACAGCCTCCAATGATACATTCTCCTTCCCATGAAGTAAAGTAGTCTCCAGGTGCTCAAATTCATCGGGAAGAGATGATAACAGCATCAAAGCCAAGTCTTCATCTTTAAATATAACATCTAAATTGAACAGGTCTGCTACTAATTTTTTAAACAGAGTAATGTGTTCATTCATCGTAGAACCTAGTCGATACTCGAACCGGAACAATCTCTTCTTCATTAAAAGCTTATTCTGACCACTCTTCTTCAAGAAAGTGTCTTCTAATGCCTTCTACAGTTTGTGTGCAGAAACTTCATTTTTGAAAGCATATTTCTGCTCCCTGGACAAGCACGATCGAATTGTTCCGCATGCCAACTTGTTTACGTCGGCCCACTCCTTGTCGCTGATATCGTCAGGTTTCTCTTCTTCAATAGTAACATCAAGTCCCTGCTGGAATAGCGAGTCAAGGACCTCACACTGCCACATGCCAAAATGACCGGTACCGTCAAATATCTCCACAGCAAGCTTCGAACTAGATACTGGGATCCTCGACCATCTGGATGTGGAAGCCATCTCTCCTGACCGTGTACTTGATGTAGCCTACTTTGAACCTGCTTCCACCATTACAAAATCAAAAGATAGTATTCAACAATTTCAAATAGCCCAAAGGACGAACCTTCGGCTCCGCTACCACTTGTTGGGGAAGCTCGGGTAATTCCCCCACTACAACAAACTAGTGAATTGAACTGATTCGATAATTCCCAGGAAAGATGGCCTAGCCTATCTCCTTAGACAGAATTATCATTCCAAGATAAATCCCCAAGAAAGACTGGAGGAATAGTGGTTCACTTAAAACCCAGCCTCCTAGACAGGACTCACTTGCACAGTGTTATAATTCACAACTTATACCCGACAAAGGCGGCATAGTTGGCCAACAAATTAAACAAGGCGGCTTTGCCAGCCAAGAAAGAGATAAGGCGGCTTAGCTGGCCAATGTTGAATACTAAGCAAAATAAACAAATGCGGAAATTAAAGGGCGGAATAATAAAAGAAGAACACACTAAAAAATTGATAACGGAGTTCGGCCAATTTTGCCTACGTCTCCGGAGCACCACTAGCAAGGGGCCTGCTCTTTTTACTAGGAGAAGAGTATTTAGTATAATTATTAGGATACAATTATACTCTAATGTTTGGGATGTATCTAAAAGGAAGGAGAGGGGTTTCTTTTATAGCATTTTCATACCTCCCTTACCACACTTCCCATCGATGTGGGATACAAAAAAACCAGTACTATTCAACACAGACGATCACCTCTTTCTTCTTCTTCTTCTTCTTCTTTTTTCCTGTTTTATAGGCTACGATAATTAGAACTTGAATTTTAGACCTTCAACCTAAAAATGACCTGGTGTTGAAGACATATAATTGGTTTTGTGAATCTTGGAAAAATTGAACTGAGGAGAAGCAATTGAATTTTCTAGCTACAGTTGTTGGTGGCAGATCACTCGGCTTACCTGAGGAGAAGCAATGGTATTATCTTCTATAGGTGCTTTTGAGACTATTATATATCACGCTCCACTCCATAGTTTGTTCTCGGCTATGAAGGAGGATCTATCTGCGTCTACACAAAGCAATCGTATTAATTTTCTAGCCGCTGCATGTCTCCTCTAATTATTTTTAGAAAAGAAGGATGAACGAGAAGAAACTCCCAAAAGCCAAGACCAGTGAATAAAAAAAAAAATGAGTTTGGTGTTTGATTTAAGGTTTGTTAACTCAAATCTGTTTCTTATGGAGATTAGGCCGATTTTCCGACGAGATAGGTAGTTTCGAGTTGACCAGGGGTTCTTTGACGGCGACGACGAACTTAAACGGTAAGGAACCAACTCCTCTTCCTTTTCTTCTCCACTTGATGGTTCGAGGTTGAGTTGACGAAGGAGAAAACATGGAGGTTCGACGCGACAAGGTTCAAAGGTTATCTCTGTCTCCTTGTGCTCCAATACCCCAGGACGTGCTTGGAGGGCCTTGTCACCGTTCGGTGAGTCGTCACCCCTCCTCTTCTCATCTTCCTTTTCTTCCTCCCTACTTCTCCTCTTTGTTTCCTTTCTATTGTTAGCCTTCGATTAAAATCTAGTCAGGTTCATTTGATTTATGTGGGTGTTCTACGAATGATGGATCGATGGTTGTTCGTGATGGTTATGGACTATGTCGTATTCGCATTAGTGTTACTGAAAATCTAAGGTTTGACCGAGTTCTTTAACGGGTAAGGATTTGTCCTTGATTTTCTTTTATGTGCGTCTGGAGATTGATGGCTGATTGTTTCTTGTTGCTTGATTGATGTTGTGTTGTTCGTGAGCTGAGCAACGCTAGTTGGATGATGGATTGATGGTTTCTAAATTGGGCGGTTTGGTTAAACTCAAGTATGATAGTCAATTGAGGGTTTGAATTGGTGTCTGGACCAGATTTGTTGCCGGACTCGATACAGGGATCATGTGCAGTGCCGTTAGGGGGTGAACTCTATGGCGATGGTCGGTGCATTGGATGGTGTTGCAGTTGGGGTGATGGTGGCTGCGATGCAAGCCATGAGAGAAAGAGAGAAGTAGAGGGTTTATCTGTTTAGTTTTTTTTTTTCTTTTCTTCTTCTTGTCGAGGCAAAAACAGGTATAGATATTTTCCTTCATATTTTTACCGTGGTGGTGTTGCTGATATTGGGACAAAAAATATAATGTTTTAGTCTTTTTATTTATTTTCTATGCGTGTTTTTAAGGAGTATAAATATGATTAATTAAAACAGACGGATAAGATTAAGACACATGGCGTGCATCTGTCACTCTTTTAGTGCAAGAAACGAAATCCATTTAGCATTGGATGGATGGGATTAAAGCATTTTTTGGTCTCTGTGTAAGGCCTCAAAGTTGGTTTTCATCCCCGTGTAGGATTTTGGCCAGTTTACATCCCTTAGTTCATAGCGTTTGGTTAGTTTTGGTTTGTCCGGCCAAAATCCGGTCAAAATCGCTGATGTGGCAATTTTTTGGACTCCACATCAGCTTTGTGGGGCCCACATGTCAGGGTTTAACCCAAAACCAAATCAATTCCACCCGACCCCATTTCTCCCAACCGGTTAACCCGACAAAAATGCCCCACCCCCACATTTTTTTAACTTTTTAGTTAAAATGCCCAAATTATAATCTTTATTCTTAAATTAATTTTGTTTAATTAAATTTTCACATATCCCAATTTTTTGCACCCCAAATATAATTTTTTTAACACTTCATAATTTTTTTAACATTTTTTTTCTTTTCTCTCTTTCTTTTTTTCTTTTCTTTTCTCTCTTTCTTTCTTTTTCTTTTCTTTTCCTTTTCTCTCTTTCTTGTTTTCTTTTCTTTTCTCTTTTCTCTTTTCTTTTCTTCTCCAAATCCCCGACCCCTTCCAACAACTTTTCCACGCCAACTGCGGCGACCAACCGCCTTCCCCCACCCCATCCTGGTCGGAGGTCTCCCCGCAGCCAGGTGGATCGAGCGTCAAAGGCCAGGTGAGCGCCGCCTGCTTGGACGTGGTGGGTCTTGGGTCGGTGTTGCAGCGCCTGGGTGTGTGTCGCGCCGGCTGCTTGGACATGGTGAGGAGCAGTGGCGAGGTGAGCGACGAGGGGGCGAGAGGCTGGGAGGAGAGCGCTACCGCTCTATGTTGGTCGGTGATGGGTGGGGCCGGATACATGGCGGTCGCGTTGCCTGCTGTTGTGGGCCGCGGAGGTCCGTGGTGGACGAAGCGGGCGGCTAGGCGGTGGGCTGCGATTTGTGAAGAGGGTTGCGGCGAATCGATGGTTGCCGCTTTGGAAGTGGAGCGAGGAGGCGGTGAGCGGCGGCTCCGTGAAGAAGACTGCCGTGAGATGGGGGAGGCGACGGCGCTGCAAGAAATAGGAGTGAAGGAGGAGACGCTGGTTGGCTCCATCAAAAGCCGCCGCCGCGGAGGGCCTTGATCAGGTCGTCGAGGGTGCATTGGAACAGGGTGTCCATCAGGGATGGAGCTGCCGCCGTTGACGGTGACGGCGTGGATGACGATGAGAAAATTAATGTTTTGGAATGGAGGGGAAAAATTAATGTTTAGGAAAAAAAAAAAGATAATAAACAATGAGAAAAAAGGAAAAAGGAAAAAAATAAAAAATGATTATTTATATTTTAATATTTTTAATGAATTTAAAATAATTAGGAGAAAGAATAAGAAAAGAAAAAAAGAAAGAGAGAAAATAAAAAGAAAAGAGAAAGAAGAAAAAGAAAAAAGCTTAAATTAATTTTGGGAAAAAAAAGAAAAAGAGAAAAAGAATAAAAAAAATCCAGACAAGTGGGTAAAAGAGTTGGGCGAACGGGTCGGATGGGGCTGGGTCGGTTTTGGGTTAATCCCTGACATGTGGGCCCCACAAAGCTGATGTGGAGTCAAAAAATTGCCACATTAGCGATTTTGGCCGGACAAACCAAAACTAACCAAACGCTATGAACGGAGGGATGTAAACCGGCCAAAATCCTACATGGAGATGAAAACCAACTTTGAGGCCTTACACAGGGACCAAAAAACACTTTAATCAGGATGGATGTGGTTAATTAAATTTAATTAGGATTACAGGTGGTCGATTGATGAAAAATAAGTTCAGGTGGTGAGTTAAAAATGAATTAGAATTCATGGGTCAAAATGTAATTAATATGAATAAGGTATGTGGCGTGCATTCATCCCTTCCGTTGAATTAAATTGGAAATACAAGTGGTGGATTGATGAAAAAAAAATCTGAGTAAAAAAAGAACTAGACGTCAAAATATAATTAACCCTCCAAGAGGAGGAAAGTAACAGATCCACCAGCTATATATTTCTTTTTCAAAAACACACATAGCAGCCACCTTTTAAGCATGCCATTTGCGTGCTATAAATATTAGGCCCACACACCTCAATTATTAAATGTACCTTGCACACGCCGTTGGATTGGCAGTGGAAATTTAATGGTGTCCAAGCGCTACAGAGTACCAACATTCCTAGCTGAAGACTCCATTGAATTAGTGGTTTGAAAACAATCACATGGCACCAGTACAACACATATTTTCAGAAGTATCTCATATGTCGGCAATATACCGCATTAATTAATTGTTGAAGAGAGACTGCGACAAAAAAAAAAAAATGTTGAAGAGAGACTAACTATCACGAAATTCTGGTTAGTCCTTAGTCTTTGGATTGTAACCCAAAAACGAAAGTGCGTCTACGTTGTGATCTGTAGTTCAGTTGTGTGCATTCTTTTAGTTTCTTTTTGACCGACTATAAAAAGCTGTGCTGTAGCTCTGTCTGATCAGGGAATCCAGAAGATTAATTATGGCAACTTCGTGGTTAGAATCTTGGGCCCGCCGTTTCATTACCAAATTCCTTGGGGGATATATTTCCATTGGCTGTTTGATGTGAGTTCACTTGATCCTCTTGAGTCTTCATAACAGTTTCAAGTTGATTATTTTGTTTATATAGGCTGGTGTTCAGTTAATACGATCATTAGATATTGATTCATGTGATCATTCAAAAGTTTACAGGAAGAAGATGGCAAGACTTTTACATTCCAGGGGAGTACCAACAAATGTTCTCTACAGGTCATCCTGAGAGTTCACAATCCCCAGTTCTATTGGAAGGTACGCGTTTTAACCATGCAAGACTTGACGCATGTTCGATACTCTAACTAGGACTAGGTAAAGTATTGCCTATGGATTGATATACAGGTTGATCAATATGCTTTATTTAAATCATTATAAACTTTTTATGGTATAATTACTAATTTAACTAATTATGGAAAGTTCGGAGTCAAACCATTAAGCTTCTAACACTTGACTAGTCTGATGAATAGTTAGACACCTTGCCTATTCCACCACTACAAGAAATCGACGATATTTGAAAACACGCATAACTGCATGAGCAATCTTTATGATGTTCTTGCCAAAGAACGACTTCATGAAACATGTTGTGCCCTTCAATTACTGGAAATAGCATGAGCAGGATTTTGTATTTTGCATTACTGTGTCTCTGACATGTAATCCTCTACTAGCCAATTACAATTGTAACTGCACAACTTTTCTAATTAGGCGATGACAAGGGCTGATGTAGGCATCGCGGATGCTTACATTGATGGAGATTTTTCTTTTGAAGACAAAGACGAAGGTCTGCTACTTCTAATTATGGTGAGATGAATGGTCCCAGTACCTGTAACAAACGAATGCATTCATTTCTTCTAAACTCCCTGATTTTTACTATATATGGTGCAATTGAGTTTCAGCTTCTAATTGCCAATCGAGATGCAAATAAGTCTGTTGCAGAAGTGAAGAAGGCAAGGTAATGTATTTTATCTGTAGCTGGTGGACTTCAAGAATCTGATCCTACCGTATAATTCCTTCTTGCATTCATATCACAATTATAAGTGGTTTGCACGTAATTATTTTTCTGGAATTTCAGGGGTTGGTTGACACCAGTGTTATTCACAGCTGGTATTCAATCTTCCTTAATGTTGTTTAAGCATGTAATGAACCACAATTCTCTAACACAATCCCGCAGGAACATCTCTCGACATTATGACGTGGTATGCAAAATTAATCTTATGTTAGTTCCATTATGAAGATTGTTAATTACATTCACCAAGTGGAAGACTGAGATCATTTTTGGTCTATGTCTCACCTAGAGCAATGAAGTCTTCGCAATGTTCTTGGGTGAAACAATGACATACTCCTGTGCACTGTTCAAGGTAAGAAACTCAATCCTCCTTTGATGGCCTTATTGTCATCATTTGCTGCTCCATCTGTAATTACATTATGGACTTTTCTGTGTATTTTTTCAGGAAGAAGATGAAGACTTGGAAACAGCACAGATGAGGAAAAACTCGGTTCTGATTCGAAAAGTATGAATGTGTTATAAGATTTGTTTCCCATTTTTCTTTTCTTTCTTGATACTTTTCTTCACAATTTTACAGAAAAGGTTCCTGCAGTTTATTCTTCCGTTCATTCATTGTTGAGCAACTGCAGGCAAGAATTGAGAGTAAGCATGAAGTCCTCGACATTGGCTGTGGATGGGGAACTTTCGCCATTGAAGTTGTTAAACAGACTGGATGCAAATACACTGGCATCACTCTGTCCAAGGAACAACTAAATTTTGCAGAATCAAAAGTCAAGGATGCTGGCCTCCAGGTATGCATATCCATCAAGATAGAATGTAATTGAGGGTACAGAGTAGGACAATTTCTTATTTTCTGCAAACTAATACTAAAATAGACTTCTTTACTTTCCTGATTCGAAAGTGATTCTTTTATGATCAGGATCGTATCAGATTTCTGCTATGTGACTACAGAGAGTTACCTGACACAACCAAATATGACAGAATCATATCTTGGCAAGTATTATTATCCTACATGCGTATGTATTTTTATAGCATACTACACAAGTACCCTGCATGAATTTTGTTGGAATTTTCAGTGAAATGATAGAACATGTTGGCCACGAATACATGAAGGCCTTTTTTGGCTGCTGTGAATCACTTTTGGAAGAAGATGGACTTTTTGTTCTACAGGTAATAGTGGAAGGATTTGTAGAAGTATGAAATGTTACTCTTATTGATTTCTATTCATGTGTTCGTCTAATTTACAGAAATATGAGTGTTCCTCTCAATTTCGAGATATTTTATACTTTTCTGCATTTACTGCATTTTGCTTATTGGCAGACATGGTTGACTTCTTATTTTGTAGTTCATATCTATAGCAGACGAACTCTATGATGAAAACAGGCATACTCCGGGCTTCATTAAAGAATACATTTTCCCCGGAGGATCCATACCTTCATTCAGTTGGGTGATAGCATCCATGGCTGCTGCATCCAGATTGAGGTATTATTAAGCTGTTGTGGATTGACAACTTAATTGTCTTATTTTCATCTTGATTTGTTTGTTTTGCTTCTGCGCTTACTTAAGTTGTTTACTGCAGTGTGGAGCACGTGGAAAATATAGGGGGGAGTCATTACTGCCGCACCCTTAGATGTTGGAGAAAAAATTTGTTGAAGAATAAGAGGTATAACAGAATAATTACCAGTTTTTGTTCCATGATTGCCATTGGGGAGAAAGAATAATCAATGTTGATCAATGCAGCAAAGATGAACTGAATGAGTACCAAAGATGAACTATGGTATACCATGGTTCTGTAATAAAAAGTTTTGATTTGGTCATTTTGTTATGTGTTTAGCAAAATCTTGGCCATGGGATTCGATGAGAAGTTCATCAGGACTTGGGAGTATTATTTTGATTACTGTGCTGCTGGCTTTAAATCCTACATGCTTGGGGATTATCAGGTAATTATACTGTTGTTCTTCCAGTACAGCTGCTATCTTTTTTCTTCTGACAGTAATATGCGAGGTAAAGGAAGTGGACTGATCTTCTTATTACAAATAAAATTTCTAGTCTGTGTAATGCTTTCCTAATAACGTAGGAATTTCTGAGGTTGATTATGGAACATGCTTTTCACCACTAGAAAGTATAATGTCTGCAACTAGAAAGTTTTGGAACAGAAGGAGAACACATGGGTAAAAATTAATTAGGATAAAAGTTCCAGAAGAGGGTTTGATAAAATTAAATAAATGGCTATGTGATTTCCGTTAACTAATAATTAATTAAGTAAATGTTCATATACTCTGAAAGAAATTGTTTGTTGTAAGGGCAGAATTTAATGGACCACAACTGTTTGTAATCAGCAAGTAAGTCAAACTTGTAAGGTTAGTGGGTTTCCTCCACATGGTGGGGCCCACGCCTAAATCATTTAAAAAAAAGAAAAAGAAGAGTCAAGTTGGGCACCGAAATAGCCGCAAAAGTTGTGGCTGCAGTCTGGTTCATTAGGTTTGGGCGCGGTGGATTGAGCCTATAAATAGGCTTTTGTATTCAGTATTACAGTATCCCATTCTTTATAGATAATTGCGAAAGAGAAGAGAGAATTGAGAAAGAGTAGTAGTGAGTAAGAAAAATATTCCTCTCTTAATTAGGGAGTTATAAAATAATGAGGAAAATACCTTTGAGGGTATTTTTGGGAAATATTTTTGTGGGATACTATTTTAGGTAGAATTCTAGGTTTTGTTTATCCCTAAATTTAGGGAAGTCTTTCTTGTAAGCCTATTATTTTATAGTGAAAGTTTTGTAGAATCGAGCTTGTGGACGTAGCCCAAAAGTTTTGGGTGAACCACGTTAAATTCTGCGTGCCATTATTTTTAGTTGATCATTATTCCGCAAGATAGTGCCACTGGACCAACAACTGGTAGCGGAGCAAGGCCTATTCCAATACAGGTACTCTGTCCACACATGCATATTGTTCATCTATACGGCTATGTTCATACATACGGTACTGTTCACCGTATTTGTACTATTCATCTGTACGGTACTATTCACCGTCGGGAATTTTTCTAAACCAAAAGAGTCAGTTAAAATTTTGGTCTAGATGGAGGCGAAGATAAACAAGATGATCACTCTTGATGGCACAAATTACCACCTATGGAGAAACAAGATGAAGGATCTCCTATTCGTGACGAAGATGCATCGGTGTTCAGTACGGTAAAGCTTGATAGCAAATCAGATGAAGATTGGGAATTCGAGCATAATCAGGTATGCGGCTATATACGACAATTTGTTGAAAATAATGTTTACAACCACATTTCTAGTATTGAGCATGCGGAACTCTGTGGGAGAAGCTCGAAGAATTATATGCTTCCAAGACAGGAAACAACAAGCTCTTTTACTTGACAAAGTTGATGCAAGTAAAATATCAAGAAGGCACAACTGTTGCAGATCACCTCAATAAAATACAAGGGATCGTGGACCAGTTGTCAAGCATGGGCATAAAATTTTCGACGACGAGTTACTTGCTCTTATGGTTCTGGCGACACTCCCAGACTCATGTGAAACCTTGAAGGTGTCAATCACAAACTCTGCGCCTAACGGTGTGGTCAGTATGGCGTCCGTCAAAAGTGGCATCCTGAATGAAAAAATGAGACGAAGATCATAAGGCTCATCTTCTTCACAACCAGAAGTCTTGGCCACAGTGACGAGGGGGAGAAGCCAAAATAGAGGTCAAAGCAGCAGAGACAAGAGCAGAGGAAAATCCAACAAATTTACAAATGTTGAGTGCCATTACTGCAAGAAGAAGGGCCACATCAAGAGATTTTGCTGACAGTTCAAGAAAGATCAGAAGAAGAACAAAGGCAAAGGTGTGAAGAAGGAAGAAAGCAGTGATGATGAAGCCAATTCTCTCGGAGAATTCAATGTTGTCTGCGATGATGACATCAATCTTACTAGTCAGGAGACGAGTTGGGTGGTTGATAATGGTGCTACCATCCATGCTACATCACAGAGAGAACTCTTCTCTTCTTACACGCCTGGTAATTTAGGATCTGTAAGAATGAGAAATGATAAAGCCTCGATGGTTGTCGGCAAAGGAGATGTTTGCCTAGAGACCATGAACGGGATGAAGCTGATTTTGAAGAATGTCAGGCATATTCCAGATATGCGCTTGAATCTGTTCTCGGTTGATAAGCTCGATGAGGAAGGGTTTTGTAATACCTTCTACAATGGTAAGTGGAAACTCACCAAAGGCTCGCTGGAGGTGGCATGAGGTACAAAGGTTTCAAAGTTGTTCGTGACGCAAGCGAAGATTTCCCAGCAAGTTGTCAACGTTGTGGAGAATGACAGCCAAGTCCAGCTATGGCATAGACGACTGGGACATATGAGCGAGAAGTCAATGACAAAGCTAGTCAAGAAGAAGGCTTTGTCAGAATTGGACCAGATCCAGCTAAAGAAGTGCTCTCATTGTCTAGCTGGTAAGCAAAATAGAGTTTCTTTTAAGAGTTTTCCTCCTTCTAGAAAGAAAGATGTGTTAGAACTGGTACACTCAGATCTATGTGGGCCTTTTAACAAGTCCCTTGGTGGTACCCGGTATTTTGTGACATTTATTGACGATCATTCACGGAAGACTTAGGTTTACACATTGAAGTCGAAGGATCAAGTGTTAGCAATTTTCAAGCAGTTCCTAACCATGGTAGAAAGAGAGACTGGAAAGAATCTGAAGTGTATCCCCCACAAATAATGGTGGTGAGTACACAGGTCCATTTGACGTTTACTGCAAAGAACATGGTATTCGGCATCAATTTACTGCTCTCAAAAGTCCACAGTTGAATGGCTTAGCTGAGAGGATGAACAGAACTTTGATTGAGAGAATCAGATGCTTACTTTCTCACTCAAAGTTATCACAGGTTTTCTGGGGAGAAGCACTGCTTACAGCGGCTTACGTGCTGAACCATTCACCCTGTGTTCCCCTTCAGTATGAAGCTCCAGAGAAGGTGTGGTCAGGCAGGGACATATCCTATGATCACTTACGAGTATTTGGGTGCAAAGCTCATGTTCACATTCCAAAGGATGAAAAAAGCAAACTGGATGCCAAGACGAGGCAGTGTGTATTCATCAGTTATGGTCAAGATATGCTTGGCTATAGGTTCTTTGATCCGGTTGAGAAAAAACTTATTAGGAGTCAAGATGTTGTCTTTATGGAGGATCAGACCATAGAAGACATTGACAAAGCAAAGAAGGCCAGCGTTGATTCAGCAAAGTTTCAATTACCTCCTACAATGGTGCCAAGGCAAGTTGGAGATGATGTTCAGGATATTCATCCTGAAGTTTCAGATGTTCCTGTTGAAGATGAGTCAGCAAAAGCTGAGAGTAACGAGGATGATGGCAATGATGATACAGTCAGGGATGACCATCCTCAGCCTTCAAGTAGCTATCCTTATCGTACAAGGTCTGACAGAGTTGTGCAACGCTCTACCAGATATTCTCCAAGTGATTACTTGTTGCTCACTGACGGGGGAGAACCAGAAAGCTATGATGAAGCTATTGATGATGAGCATAAGGAGAAGTGGGTTCAAGCCATGCAAGAAGAGATGAAATCCTTGCATGAGAACAAGACGTTTGAGCTGGTGAAGTTGCCTAAAGGTAAGACAGCTTTGAAGAACAAGTGGGTGTTCAGGATCAAGCATGAGGAGCATAGTCCACTTCCCAGATTCAAAGCAAGATTGGTTGTCAAAGGTTTCAGTCAAAGAAAAGGGATAGACTTTGATGAAATGTTCTCACCAGTGGTGAAAATGACCTCAATCCGCACGGTACTGGGATTAGGTGCATGTCTTAACCTGGAGGTTGAGCAAATGGATGTTAAAACAGCCTTCCTACATGGTGACTTGGAAGAATAGATATACATGGAGCAGCCAGAGGGTTTCCAGCAGAAAAGAAAAGAGGATTAAGTTTGCAGATTGAGAAAGAGCCTCTACGGTTTAAAACAAGCCCCAAGACAGTGGTATAAGAAGTTCGAGTCTGTGATGGGGCAACAAGGCTACAAGAAGACTACTTCAGATCACTGTGTGTTCATTCAGAAATTTTCTGACGATGATTTTATCATCCTATTACTCTATGTGGATGATATGCTGATTGTTGGCCAAAATGTCTCCAGAATCAACAGCTAAGCAAGTTTTTCGCCATGAAAGACTTGGGGCCAGCAAAACAAATTCTCGGGATGAGAATTATTCGAGATCGACAGGTCAAGAAGATATGGTTGTCTCAAGAGAAGTACATTGAGAAAGTACTCAAGAGGTTCAACATGGATAAGGCTAAAGCAGTTAGTTGTCCTCTTGCTAACTACTTTAAACTAAGTTCTGAGCAGAGTCCCTCCACAGATGAGGAGAAAAGAGAGATGGAACGAGTTCCATATGCTTCAGTAGTTGGAAGCTTGATGTATGCCATGGTGTGTACCAGACCAGATATTGCTCACGCAGTCGGAGTGGTGAGCCGATACCTTTCAAATCCTGGAAAAGAGCATTGAAATGCTGTCAAGTGGATATTAAGGTATCTTTGAGGAACCTCCAAAATGTGCTTAAGTTATGGAGAAGACAAACCGGTGCTGGTTGGATACACCGATGCAGATATGGCTGGTGATGTTAGTTCTAGAAAATCTACATCAGGATACCTGATTAATTTTTCAAGGGGAGCTGTGTCATGGCAGTCAAGGCTACAGAAGTGTGTTGCGTTGTCAACTATTATTGCAGCAACGGAAGCATGCAAGGAGTTGTTATGGATGAAGAAGTTCTTAACTGAACTTGGATTCTCGCAAGACGGTTATCAACTATTTTGTGATAGTAAGAGTGCTATCCATCTTGCGAAGAATTCCTCTTTTCATTCTAGATCAAAACACATAGATGTGAGATATAATTGGATCAAGGATGTACCGGAGAAGAAAATGCTACAACTCGAGAAGATCCATACTGAAGAGAATGGATCTGATATGCTGACCAAGACACTTCCAAGAGGGAAGTTTGAGCTCTGCCGAGAAGCTGTCGGGATGGTGGATCCCCCATGTAGTCAGAAAGGGGGAAAATTGTAAAGCTAGTGGGCTTCCTCCACATGGTGGGGCCCACGCCTAAATCATTTTAAAAAAAAAGGAAGAGTCAAGTTGGGCACCGAAATAGCCGCAACTTTTGAAATATGTTTTTCAAAAGTTGTGACTGCAGCTTGATTCACACGATTTGGACGCGGTGGATTGAGCCTATAAATAGGCTTCTGTATTTAGTATCACAGCATCCCATTCTTCACAGATAATTGTGAAAGAAAGAAAGAAGAGAAGAGAGAATTGAGAGAGAGAGTAGTAGTGAGGAAGAAAAATATTCCTCTGTTAATTAGGGAGTGACAAAATAGTGAGGAAAATATCCTTGAGGGTATTTTTGGGAAATACTTTTGTGAGACACTATTTTGGGTAGAACTCCAGATTTTGTTTACCCCTAAATTTAGGGAAGTCTCTCTTGTAAGCCTACTATTTTATAGTGGAAGTTTTGTGGGATCGAGCGTGTGGATGTAGCCCAAAAGTTTTGGGTGAACACGTTAAATTCTGTGTGCCATTATTTTTAGTTGATCATTATTCCGCAAGATAGTGCCACTGGGACCAACAAAACTTTGTAAGAAACTCGAACATGAATTCACTACCAGCTAGATGAATTGTACAAAATTTGATTCAAATGCAAAAAGGGCATGTGGTTGAGCTTTTAATTGAGAACATTATATGAACTAATATTGCAGGTTGTCTTCTCCCGTCGTGGTAATGTGGGGACATTAGGCGATCCATACAAAACTTTTCCATCATTATGCAATGCCTACTAACGAGCGTACCGGCCATTTATTCGGGGCAATAATTTGTTGCTGCTTCAAGGCTTCTTTATTATGTATGTCTATCCAGTCCATGGCATGCAGAGTATGCATGTAAATTACTAGCTTTATTTATCCATGTCTACGGGTGGGAAATCATTAGTATTTTCTACCATTCGTCTAACTGTTTCGGAGTGGATATAAAATTGCTTGTGCTATGGTATTTGATTTCTTATTTTGGACATACTTTCCATGCGGTTTAATGCGTTACTGAGTTAGAACGCATCCATCTTATCCTCTTGGGAATCTATATATCTATGTATGTGCGGGTTATATATATGTTTAGTCCCTCTACTATATCGAATTGATAAGAATAGTCCCTTAACGCTAATTATGATTGATTGGGTCCTCTTATTCTTCTAAAATGATAAATTTGGTCCCCCTGTCCGGTTTAATTCTTAATTAGCTGACGTGGCACTGTTTAAGCACCTATGTGGGCCCCACAAGTCAGAAAAATGAATTTTTATTATTTTTTAGTCGACATGTGGGTCCCACAATTGACACGTTAGCTAATCGTTAATTAAACCATGCGGGGACCAAATTTATCATTTAAAAAGAGTAGGGGGATGTAATTAATCAATTCAATACAGTAAGGGGACCAATTATATATTTTATCCCTTTCATATTATTTATGACATAGTTTATATTTTTAACTAATTTTTGGGTAGAAAAAATAATATTATTTGTATTTTTTTACGAGACATGCTCAATTTTTAAAATTGATTTCATTTCTTTTTTTTTTATTTTTTCCTGTTCTTCTCTTCACATATAGGTTTTTGTATTTTTAGGTTGGTATACTATTTATACATTCAATATAACGTTTGTGTCTAAAGCCATTTTTGTTCCCAATGCTTCTCCACGCCCAACGAGATGCGCCAACCTCGGGATGCTTTACTCCTAGTAACCTTTATTTTTTTATAAAAATTTTGTATCAATATATTTTTACTATTTTTTATATAATTAATTTTTTTATTTACAATTCATATTAATTCTATATTCTTTCTCTTTTTATTTTAATATTTACATATAACTTTATTTATTCTAAAAATTAAGTTAATTTTTTTTTAAAAAAACTTTTTTAGTTATTTTGTGAGATAAAATACTCTATACAAATAATAGCATTCAGTTTATCTTAACAAGTTGTTATTAACTTTTTGTGATACATGATATTTTTATATTGAATAAATATTACTTTAATTTATTTCTTACTTTTTATATATATCATACTTATTTTATATCATATATTTTTTTTATGATTTTAAAAGTTCATTGTGGTAGATTAAATATTTTATTCATTTTTCTTGATACTTTAATAATTATATAAATTTCATATTTACCCAAAATAATTTTCATAATGTTTTTTTAAAATTTAATCATAAGTTTTAGTCTTTACAAAGATTTTTTCAAATCAATTTTTTCTTTTTTATTTTAACATTAAAATGTTATTGTATAAGCATTTATATTATATGAACTTATATTCTATGTCTTTATCATTTGTATTATGATTTGTCTATATTTATTTTTTAGAACTTATTTTCTTTTTTACTTGTATCAAAATCTTTAATTTGTAACTTTCACCTCTTTTATTAAAAAATAATATTATGTAAAAATAATTTGTAACATAAAAATAATTATCTTTTAGTTTTAATGAGAAATAACTTTTAAAAATTTTATATTGATCCCCTAATTTGTAACAGCCCAGGTAAAAATTTAGATTTTTATCGGGACTGTAAAAATCGTTATACAGTGATTTATCTTTGAATTTAATCTTGGGTAATTAATTCAAGGTAAATCGGGCATCGTTTTTCGAAACCGATTCTTTTCCCGTGCTCAGGATTTTTCCGTGGATTTTACGGACCAAAGTTGGTATTTTTCGGGTCCCGGAATCCTCAAAGAAATCACACCAGAAATATAACTAAGGTGGTATATCAGTTATTTTCTGGTCCGGACGGTTTTGCAGCCGCCTCCTTCTGTTATGCCTGCGACCTGCTTTATCCTGTGATGCCCGTGCACCCGGTTTTTTTTTTTCTGCTTGATGAAGCCATCTTCTCCTTGCATGTCATGGACACACCACCATCATTTCTTCATCTTCCAAAACCAGCAACTTTTTTTCCTGCAACCACCTTCTTCACTCTCAAAATCAAACAGAAAAAAAGAGAGAGAGGAACAACAACACACAATCCGTTACCAGTGCAAACCAAAACCAAAGAAAAGAAAAGAAAAAAAAGAAAAAAAGTGATAACACACACAACGACAGCCATCCACCGCCCCCCGTGACCACCAACCACCACTGCACCGCCACCACCAACAACCCGAGACCACCACAGCTCACCTCCTCCTTTTTCCTTCTCCTTCCCATCGCGCCGTCGACGAAGCTACGCCCGGCTCACGCCGACCGCCGCTCCAAGCAGCCACTGGACGCAACACCGGTGCTGAAGCCGCCACCATCTTCGTCTGCAGACGATTTACCTCGCAGCCACCATCGTGCCGAGCTCACGCCGCCTCGTCTCTTCTCCTTTCTGCCGCTCGCCGGCGACGAGCAAGCCACCGACGATGCCACCCCCTCGCTCTTCTCGCCGCCGATCTGTGGAGTGGAACCCGACGAGTCGCCCTCCCCTCCTCTTGATGCTGTCGTCGCACGCCTCCCCTTCAGCTGTGTCACCGCCCGCGTGTTCTGCCGCCTCGTCGCCCGCCTCGACGCCGCCGCCTCGCCTCTTTCTGTTGCATCGTCCGCCGTCAAGCCTACAGAGGTGAGCTGAGTTGTTGGTTGAAGACGATCCGATTGCCCGAGTGACCACTTCACACCGTCGGGTCGTGGCACTGGGTCGGGTTGACCCGGAAGCCTGCCTAGGCTGTGTGTGATGATGGGCTTGGGTGTGCGGGCTGATCCTTGAATTTGGTTTTTGGGTTGGCCAGAATAGTATGGGCTGGCGCAGATTCTTAAAAAAAAAAAAGAAAAGATAATAACAAAAACTAACCATACGGTAAACATTTTTCAAAATGGATTGTTTTTCTGAAAAAAAGATATGTATGATATACGGGTGTTCTTTGTAAAAAGTAATTACTTTGACATATTATTTTAGATAAATTAAGGTAATTATATTATGGTTATATTAATAATAATATGGTAAGTATGAGTTATAGTATTTATTTATATATATATATATATAAAATATATGAATATATTTTACTGGAAAAAAATAAAATGATAACACTAATATTATTTTGAGAAAATATAATTATAATATGAATTTTCTTTGAAGAATTATTATAAGAGTAAATAATTTTAGAAAAGGGGTATATATACTATGAAAATTTTTTGGAAATAAATATGGTATTTTATATTCCTGGGAATATTTCACTAAGTATATATAATAATACCTTTTTGAAAAATAAAATAATAATATTTGGTAATTATATTTAGGCAAGTATAATAATTTTATAGAGATGATGACGTATAACCGAAGGGGGTGTTTAATTTAAAATTTATGGCATCATAGCATACCGATTATGTGCATTTATGTGAGCATGTTGTTTTGTTGTATAGGTTTTGATATCGGGCAGTTTTCCGAGGAACCGGCTTTGGACCAGTTGATGTTTTCAGAGTTGAGTAATCGGCTAAGGTGAGGATGGATAACCCTTGATATGTGCCTGTAATACTTTGTGTTTTGTTGTTTGATTGGACTATTGAGATGGTCATTGTTGGTTATTTGACTGCTATGGTTATTGTTGTTGCTGTTGTTGGACTGTGTTATTGGTTCTGTGAATATTGGTGTTATGAAATTGTTGATGGTTAGGTCTGTTGATTGTGATAATGGAAAGTTGAATAACTTGAGAAAATGAATATTGGAAATTGTGATGATATACATTATTGTTGGATAATTGATGATATGGATTTGTTGATGTTGGTTCTGTGTGTGATTCTTTGATATTGTTTTGCTTGATTGAACTACTGTGTTGGCTGTTGTTGAATCTTTAGATATTGTGTTGAGATTGATGTTGGACTGTTGATTATGGATAATTGAGAAAAGGATAATGGATATTGGAAATGGAAATTGGGAATGATGATGATTTAATTGTCACGTGGAAAGTAGTGGTACGACTAGATGGTTAGAGGCTAGTTCAGTGGTGGCCATGGTCGGTTTTTTGATTTGGGGATGTTGATCCCGGATTGGTTTGGATATTGGGATGTTGATCCCGGATTGGTTATGTTATTGGGATATTGATCCCGGGTTACGTTTGGCCTGGCATCCGGAGTTAGTTAATAACCAGGTACAACCCTAGCTTGTCCAGTGACGGGGCCCGGATATTAAAATTGGAAAAGTTAATGAGTGAGTCGTGTCTTTTAGTTTTGGGTTTGGAATGTCGATTCCTGTGATTTGGGTTTGGAATGAATATGACTTAATTGTCACGTGGAAAGTAGAGGTAGGACTGGATGTTTGAGATTGTTTCGTGGTGGCCATGATCTGGGTTACTTGTGATGGGCATGTTGATGTCGGCTTGATTGGGATGTTGATCCCTGAGATTGTTATTGGGATGTTGATCCCTGAGATTTGTTATTGGGATGTTGATCCCGGGTTCTTTTTGATCTGGCACCCGGAACAAGTTGATAACCTGGTACGACCCTAGCTTTTCCGTGACGGGGCTCGGAAGATAAAATTGGAATAATAATAAAGTCTTTGGTATGTTTGGGTCGAGTCTTTGGTTATGTTGTGGCTGTTGTTGCTAGTATATCTTCTTTGAAGTATTGTTGTATTTCTTCTTTGAAGTATTATGGTTGCCTGCATATCTCTGTTTATCCATGATTGTGCTTAAATGTACCGGTGAGCGTTTCGGACTCAGCCCTCGCCTGCGGAGTTTCATCCCGTAGGTTGGGCTATTTGTGGTTCAGGTATGATGCATTCCAGACAGGCTGCGGCGTTATCCCTCGAACAGGACTTGGATCCATTAGATTGCATCAGGTTTTGCATATGGTGTCTTGAGATTATAATTGCTTCCGCTGTGCTATAATTCGGGTTCCCGGGGTTGGGTGATGTATTTTGATGTTGGGCCGAAGGGCCAGATTTCTCATGTTTATTTTGATTATATTGGGCCGTTGGGCCGGTTTCTCTGTTATATTCATTGATATTATCTTTGGGCCGTGTCTCGTGTTGTATTTACTGTTGTACAGTTCCGGCACGTATTTACTGAGGCTGGTAAATACGGGTCGGGGCGTTTCATAATTATTCTCTTTCCTTTTTTTTTTACATATTACATAAAAATTATACTTATTTTTAATAATTAAAGTGGTACAATATAGTTTTAAAATTTTAGAGGCTTAATAAGGAATACATATTACCTCTGGTATTTCCTTTTTCATGTAGATTTTTTATATTTTTATATAATCTTATTTGAGGTAGGTATATGATTGGTCCCTTTGCTATATTAAATTGATACCAATGATCCCTCTACGCTAATTAGGATTAATTACGTCCCCCTACTCATCTTAAATGATAAATTTGGTCCCCCAATCCGGTTTAATTGGTAATTAGTTAACGTGGCAAATGTGGGCCCCACATATCGGTCATGAAAATAATATAAAATTTAATTTTCTGACATGTGGGGGCCCACATAGGTACTTAAACAGCGCCATGTCAGCTTATTACGAATTAAACCGGACTAGGGGACCAAATTTATCATTTTCCAAGAGTAAGGGGACCCAATTAATCGTAATTAGCGTAAAGGGACCACTCTTATCAATTCGATATACTAGAGGGACTAAACACATATATAACCCATCTATATACTATATAAAAGCACCAACTCTAGAAAAGCCGACAAATTGATCCAATTACCCTTAATTATCTATTATTGACTTAACTACCCTTCTTTATTTAATTATTACTATTATTGTATCTACATACTAAATAATAACAGAAAAAAAGAACTTAACTCCACCCGTATCGTTTTTTAGATTTGGATTCACTCATTATTATATTTGAAGGGTTTTGTATATTTTTTTATTTTTTAATAAGGAATAAGAATATACTGTATGAAAAGTTTAATATCTAAGCGTCAAAATCAATCTCCATAGATTTTAGCCTGGTATGTTTTATTATTGTCTCTTTTTTCAAATCCAACTGAAAAATATTACATACTGAATTTCTTTTAACTTGGTCTTTCAAAGCGCGTGATCTTGTAGTAGTTGTGTGTGCATGGTTACAGTTGAGTCCACGAGATTACGAAGTTGAACCCCCACATTTATTTTTTCTTTTTTCCTTCTAATTTTATCATTTTCTTTCAATATATTTCCTTTGGGTACAAACGGGACGTACATGAATACACCGTTGATTACGTTTTTTTTTTCTTTTGGGTTGTTGTAGTTGACTTCAAAGAAACAAAGCTCGTGCGCTATTCAATTGATCAGTAAGTTTGATCATCACGTTGCCTTCAAGGTGAGGTTTAAATTTTTTTAAAAAAAAACTTTTAGGAAAACAAAAAATGTGTTTGGCTAAAAAAATCAAGTGATATATGTTTTAACAAAGGAATCATTAGGAAATTAATAATATATCAAGGTTATTTGTTAATTATATATGATTTTTTCTCAATTAAATTTCAAGTCATGGCTAAATAGACTACATGACTCGACTATCAATTAGAAGATCGCTTAAGCAATTTGTGGTTAACATATATAAGACACTATAAGACTCGATTATGTTCAGCATTAATAATAAAAAATAAGATCAGAATTATATCAAGATATTTTTGATAGTACCATGGCTAAAGAGACTAGAGAAAATGAAATTGAAAAAATGCTCACACTACCAAATTCTTTTATTGTCTGCCAGTACTAAATTAAATTCTATGATACATTTTATTATTATTTTTGGTCATTTTCTTGTATTGAGAAAGAAATAATATTTATTTTATTTTTCAAAAAATTGATATAGTAATATTGAAAATCTAATATAGAAAACAAAAGTATTTAGTTTGAAATACTTCGCATTTGTAATTTGAAAATTCAATGGGAATTTTCGGAATATTATGTGCAGAACGCAAAAAAGAAAATATGAACTCTAAGAAATCAAAATTATTTGCTACTGGTCGTTAAATTTGAAACTCAAAAGGAGATGAGAGGTATTGCCTTCAACTACTTTTAAATCATGTAAGAGGAGTAAAACCATTTGAAAATTTTTTGCCATTCTATAGGGTGTGGTACTCAATATCCAGAGAAGTAGCATGGTAAAAGAGGCATTTTGGAATCTGATGAAAGTATATTGGAGTATATGAAGGAAACTTTCATATTCCAAATACCATAAGAGTTATGGAGATTTTTTGCAATCATTTTAGTGCATCGTCTTTCAGAAAAAGCCAAGATGCTATAGGATCTTCAATTTGAGCTAATGTCTGAAGATTTCACAAGAAACCAAGAACACTACCCAAAGGGTCAAATTTTATTGGCACTCAAAGTGCCAATTATTTTCTAAAAAGTATGAGAATAAAAAATATATATATAAGCTAATTGAATTGAATAGTTATTTTCTTCAAGATCAAACTGCTCACTTAGGAGAAATAACTAATGAAATGCTAATTGAAATTACATTGGTAGATTTGGAAGAAAGGATGTGAGAAATATTTTTATATCGTGCACTACTTGTCATTGTCAAACCTAGAGGAATTATAGCACTTGCAACTGCAACATGTAGTGTCGCAGCGACAATTATGCTTGGTGGACGAACTGCTTAATCACGTTTTGTTATACCAATCATGACCGATGAAACAACTTTCTGTAAGATGTCAAAACAAGATTCAAAGGATGAAAAATGGAGAAGAACCTATAATTTAAAATGACTTCATTTCAATACCCAAGGAAAGAGACATGAATCAAAAATTGATTGTTTGATAAAAAACATATATCCTTGGCTTGAACACAATGCAAATTTCTGTTGTTTACATGACTGAGAGAGTAATTCTTACCACAAGAAATAATATGTGTAAAAACTAAATGAAAAGTTGACCAATAATTTTCCAAAGACCACATGACATTTAGAAGTTTTGATGAGGACATACAAAAATGAAAAATTTCTCAATACTTTAACTCCGAGTGGACTCTGATCGTATAATTTGGTACTTAAAATGAATTTTCAAATCATTTTATTGAGGAAACTTGATCCACCGAATAGACTTTACGATGATACTGGAATAGTTTGCAAAGGATTTCACTAAAATGTAATAATACATGCTGAAATAATTATCGGCCAACATGCTTTAAAAAATATTTTCCTCCCCAGAATACATGTTTCTCCACCTGAAAATGAAGGCTATCCATTCAAGTTTGCAATAATGTAACTTCATGGCATATAAAACTAGTGATAAATCAAAAAATACAAGAAGCTATTCATATTCAAGAGCGCAAACTATAATATCTATTTTAGTTAAAAACGACATTGACAAAATAAATATTTATTAACAGACATGGAAGACGACCAAAAAAAATATCACAAAATATATAATATGTCACAAAATATAAAGTATAAAAAATAAAGGATATAATGATTGAATACATAAAGGATAAAAATGTCACAAAATATATTATATGAGAAATATAAAACATAAGTACTTTAAGACTAAGATAAGTATATAAATTTATTAATATTAATTTTTATACTCTCAAAATAATTTTTGTTTTACATTAACCAAAATACTAGATGTGAAAGAGAAAAATATTATAGATTTCATGGATACAAACCAATGGATTGAAAAAAAAATGCTTAACATGTCAACAAATTTATTTAATAAGGCAAAAATGATAATGGGACGTAGCAACCAAAGAAATTGAAAAGTTAATTGCTTGCTAAGACGAAAAATCCATTTTCGTGATAAGTTTGAACGGCAAAAAAAGTGAAATAAGAAAGAATGCTGAGAAAGTAGGAAAAGCTACCGAAGAACAAAAAGAAAAAAGAAAATAGAATTGTATTGAAAACAAAAATGGTTAAATGCAACCAATTCCTAAAGAATTAAACTAGAAAAAGACAGAGGCACTTTACTTTCTAAGCTTGAAGATAATTATTGAATTAACTATTTTTTAATTTATGTATAAACTTATTTATTGTAACTTCAAACTTTCACTTAATGTAATGAATATTTAATTGATTAACTTTTTAATTATTGTAGAATTATTTTTTATAATAACAGAAATGATACCACGCACGTGAAAAAAAAACTAGTATGACATAAATATGAGATAGAAGCAGTTTCAATGTTCAATCCGTCTCTATCTGTAAGGTGCGGTGAGGAAAGAAACAATATTGATGAATGTGTATATTATGAAGTTGTTTGCAATTACAAAAGTTTATGCACCTTGTATTCTATATCACCTTTGCGCAACGAACTCAGCGGCCGCTATTAATTAATGAACAAAGTTAAGCTCCCTTTTAAGGAAACAAAGACATATCTACAGTGGTTCTTACGTTTGAAAATCAAAATTAAGGCATGTTCCTTTCAAAATGATCACTCTTTGTTTACCTTAATATGTGATAATACATCGTATCAAGCGCTGGTTAAACAATTCTAATGTACCGCATACCAAATTAGAGGCGGGACCAAAATCTTGAGAGCTAGCGTAGCTTTAACAGCCTCACACTCTGGGAGATTATTATGAAAGCTATCTTACTTTGAGCAGTTTGGTGGCATATACAGTAGAAGAAACTAATTAATATAAGATATGGAGAGCACCAAATCCAGGAGTGAGTAATAGTATTACGCATAATACAACTTCTACGGCGGGAATCAAATTCCAAGATGTATCGAACATGCTAGCAAATCTCCCAAAATTTCAAAACAATAAAAATGAGGAAATGGCATGCAATTTGTTGGTACTTGGTAGTAGAGGCAGCCTTGCCACTAACGTGGAAATCTATGGTACGCACAAATTAAGGCGGACGTGCTGCATAAATAGACCCATATGCAGCTAGCTTGTAGTACCTTTTTTTTTTTTTTTTTCTTTTTAGAACATCAACAACCAACCGTGCTGTACCAATATTATGGCCATTTATATGCATGCTACAATACAAATACATAAATAAATATTAGACCCGCATTAATATATCTTCCTCAAAGTTGTTGATTGGGGGGATCAAGCTCAACTACTACCATGCTCAAGCTGTGTGGCATCTAATTATTTCTGAATTAAATATTCCTGAAGCACTTATATATATGACTATGAGCTCCTGGCTTACGAAACAAAAAATCATTTCAGTTAGTAATTGCATTTGGATACTCTAGAAATTGATTGATTTCGGGGAAATCAGAAACCGGTTTGCAAACTGCCAATAACAAAATTGCCAGTCTTATCCATGCAATGTTGTGATCCGTAGTTTAGTTGCATTGCATGTATATATTTTTTTTGGTTAAGTACTGCTAAAAAGCTGTGCTTTGTCTCATCGGATCAGCAAGCAATCCAAAAGGAATATGGCAATTTCTTGGTTAGAATCTTGGGCCCGCCATTTCATTACAGGATTCCTTGGACGATTCATTTCCACTGGCTGTTTAGTGTGAGTTCACTGGTTGCTCATTTAGGACCCCAAATTAATTTCCAAGCTGATTTATGAGACTAATTTACTGCTTACATTGATTTGTCTCCTGACAGTGTACAGGAAGAAGAAGGCGGGCAGACATTCACATTCCAGGGGATTAATACCTCTAAATGTTCACTACGAGTTATCCTCAGAGTTCACAATCCCCAGTTCTACTGGAAGGTACGTATACGCGTTGTGTATTTTTCTCTCTTTTTTTTTTTTCCCTTTCCATTAGTGTAATAGCATAAGATGTTGACTAATTAAGTCCTTGACCAAAAAAAAAAAAAAAGACTAATTAAGTCTTGCCACAATTGATAAGCATATCCTGGAAACTTTGGTCAGTTAATGACCAGAGCTGATGTAGGTATTGCGGATGCTTACATTGATGGAGATTTTTCCTTTGAAGACGAAGACGAAGGCCTGCTAAATCTTGTTATGGTGAGATGCACGGTCCTGCAGTACTATCTATAACAAACTTATTACAATTATACACAGTTCATCTTAAACTCCCTGATTTTTACTATATATATGGTGCAATTGAGTTTCAGCTTCTAATTGCCAGTAGAGATGCAAACAAGTCTGTTGCAGAAGTGAAGAAGGCAAGGTAATATATATTATATCAATAAATGAATAGCTAGTTGGACTTCAAGAATCTGATTCTACCGTAATTCCTTTTGAAGTCATCTCATAGTAAGTGATTCGCAACTAATTTGTTTGGTTTCAGGGGTTGGTTGACACCGGTGTTATTCACAGCCGGAATTCAATCATCCTTAATGCTGTTCAAGCATGTAATGAATCACAATTCTCTAACACAATCCCGCAGGAACATCTCTCGACATTATGATCTGGTATGCAAAAATTAATCTTATGTTAGTTCCATTATGGAGATTGTTAATTACATTTACCAAGTGGAAGACTGAGTCATTTTTTGTTTATGTCTCACCTAGAGCAATGAAGTATTCGCAATGTTCTTGGGTGAAACAATGACATATTCCTGTGCGCTGTTCAAGGTAAGAAACTCAATCCTCCTTTGATGGCCTTATTGTCATCATTTGCTGCTCCATCTGTAATTACATTATGGACTTTTCTGTGTATTTTCTCAGGAAGAGAAGAAGACTTGGAAACAGCACAGATGAGGAAAAACTCCGTTCTGATTGGAAAAGTGTCTATGTGTTATAAGATCTGTTTTCCATTTTTCTTTTCCTTCTTAATACTTTCCAAACTATTTTACAGAAAGGTTATTGCATTTTATGCTTCCATTTATTCATTGTTGTCCAAATGCAGGCAAGAATTGAGAGTAAGCATGAAGTCCTCGACATTGGCTGTGGATGGGGAACTTTCGCCATTGAAGTTGTTAAACAGACTGGATGCAAATACACTGGCATCACTCTGTCCAAGGAACAACTAAATTTTGCAGAATCGAAAGTCAAGGAAGCTGGCCTCCAGGTATGCATATATCTATCGGGATAGGATGTAATTGACTAATTGAGGGTATACCGTGTAGGACAATATCTGGTTTTCTGCAAACTAATACTAAAATGGACTTCTTTAGTTTCCTGATTTGGAAGTGATTCTTTTATGATCAGGATCGTATCAGATTTCTTCTCTGTGACTATAGAGAGTTACCTGAAACAATCAAATATGACAGAATCATATCTTGGCAAGTATTATTACCCCCAAATACATGTGTTTTAATAGCATGCCACACAAGTGCAGTGCATAAGTTTTGTTAGAATTTTTTTTGATCTGAAAGATAATATCTCATATCTTATCTTGTTGGAATTTTCAGCGAAATGATTGAACATGTTGGCCACGAATACATGAAGGCCTTTTTTGGCTGCTGCGAATCACTATTGGCAGAAGATGGACTTCTCGTTCTACAGGTAAAATTGGGAAGCAGATTACCAGAAGTATGAAATGTTACTCTGATTTCTAGTGATATGTTCGTCTAATGAACAAAAATATGAATGTTCCTCCTTGATTTCTAGTATTTTGCGCTTTTCGACATTTACTGCATTTTGCTTATTGGAAGACATGATTGATTTCTCTGCAGTTCATATCCATAGCAGACGAACTCTATGATGAAAACAGGCGTACACCGGGCTTCATTAAAGAATACATTTTTCCTGGAGGATCCTTACCTTCATTCAGCTGGGTGATAGCATCCATGGCTGCTGCATCCAGATTGAGGTATGATTGATGAAGCTGGTTGTTGATTGACAAACTTAATCAGCCTTTTTTTTTTAATACCAGAAGAGTATCCCAGCCTACCGCCAGACTAAACTCTCCTTGACAACTTAGTCAGATTTGTCTTACTTTCATCTTTAATATTTTGCTTTGCTTCTGCCCTTACTAAAGTTGTGCTAGTATTGCAGCGTGGAGCATGTGGAAAATATTGGGGGCAGTCATTACTGCCGCACCCTTAGATGTTGGTGAAAAAATTTATTGCAGAACAAGAGGTATAATAAATTACCACCTATTATGTGTTACTGATACTTTGTCCTATAATGAGTTACCGCAATGAGCACAAAGTAGCTCTTCAATGTAGCCATGCCTTTAGAATTAAGCAAGGAAGTGTCCATGACTCAATGGAGTGACTAGAATTATGCTGTAATGTACTATAATCATCACCATATTCCATAGTTCTATAAAGGCCTTTATATGACTTGGTCATTTTCTTATAATGTGTTTAGCAAAATTGTGGCCATGGGATTTGATGAGAAGTTCATAAGGACTTGGGAGTATTATTTTGATTACTGTGCTGCTGGCTTTAAGTCCTACATGCTTGGCGATTATCAGGTACTTATACTGTTGTTCTTCCAGTATACCTGCTATCTGTTTCCTTTAATTTTATTTCAATAATATTGAGAAAAGGATAATATTGGATGTTTTTTTTTTCAATTACAATAAAGTTTCCACTCTGGATGCTTTCATATTATAATTTCTAAGGTTGGTTATGCAACATGCTTTTCACCACTAGACAATGCAACAGATACTGCATACAAATTGGAAAAGAGGGAGAATATGAATATTTTTTGGAAAAAATTTTAGCAAAAAACAGTTTATAATCAGCATGTAAATCAAGCTTGACATGAAACAGGGATATTAAAAATTAGTACAGCTAGCTAGAACTGTACAAAATGAGATTCAAATGCAATAAAGCTTCGCTTAAGAGTTGGGGAGATTATATATATATAAACTTTTTACACTGTTATATGTATTGCAGGTTGTTTTCTCCCGTCGCGGTAATGTTGGGACACTAGGGGATCCATACAAAGGTTTTCCATCAGTATATAATGCATGGTAATAAACCATGTCACTAACTATTCCAGCAATACTTATATAGTTGCTGCTTATAGATTTAGCTCTACCCAGTCCATGTAGAGCAGAGAATGAGGTTGTTTTCATATTTTAATGGTGCAAAAACATAACTAATATTGTTTTCGTACTTTTGGGATTTGAAACAGCGGACATCTATTAAATGATTCCTTTGAACTGTAATATTGCTCCCGTACTATGTCAAAGGGTTTTTATCATGTGATAATATCACTGGTTTGATGTGCTGTCTATGTAGATGGAATGTAACTTGGTAAAAAATTGTTTTAGCTGTCGTAATTGGTTTCTTATTTTGAAAATACAGCTCGCCATGCTGGAATTCTTGATTAGTGTCTTAATAGATACTCAGATGAAATATGTAACTTTGGTTGTTTCCGAACAATTCTTTTATGGCACAATAAAATTCAAACTTGTATGAGATGTTTACACATCTGAAAAACATAAAATAATTTATGTTAACTATTAAAATAGGATTAGCATTATTTTGTTATACCTCACACGGAAATAAAAAAAAGGCCTTAATCCAATATTCTTTCCAAGAATGGATTGAAGCCTAATCAATTGTTATAACTCCATGGCAAATTTGCCCACATGCTCATGCTCTGAGTAATTAACAAATTAAATAACGCAGGACAAGCAATTCGCAACCTATGTTCCATTTCCATCTATTACACATTTTTACATGTAGAAGCACACCATGCCACGGTATTAGAACTATAGGATACAAACACTTATCAGACAACACCAATCTTAGTATCTGAATGCCCATAAGAGTCATACATTACAAACAACATTATTCTCTGACTGCAAGCAGAAGTTTAATTTATTTGGCTCTTGTGCTATAAATTATTGCTGGAACTAATAACTATAAGGCCTTTCCGAGAAGTGTTATCAAGGTGCATTGTGTGCTGATGGAAAACCTTTGTACGGATTGCCAAGTGCCTCGACATTTCCTGGACGGGAGAAGACAACCTGCGAAATTCCAGTAAAAGTCCAAATTATGCTTGATTTCAAAATCCAATTAAAATTCTAGCTCGTAGTAAATTTGTTTTATCAAGCTTCATGGCAAGTTGAGTTGCATTTCATTTCATTACCGGTATTATAAGAGATAGCAATCCGTTAATTGGTCTTTATAACAGGTCCAATCAAGTACAGTAAATTTCATCAATTTTTTTTTACCTGATAATCCCAAAGTTTAAACGACTTAAAGCAAGCAGCACAGTAGTCAAAGTAATATTCCCAAGTCCTGATGAACTTCTCATCAAATCCCATGGCGGTAATCTTGCTAAAAAAACAGAAAATACCCAAGTCAAAACAAAAGCTATATTATAAAACTACGAAATATGATAGCGCAGGCCGCGAGCCACATAGTCATGCATGATTGCAGATTTTCTAGTCACTGCAATGAGCCATGGTTTAGTCACATTGCAAGCTATCTTTTTATGCCTTCTATTCGAGTCTTAGTGATACTACTTTCAAATCTCTCTTTAGTTTTTTTTTTTATTAGCATGTGTTTTGGCTCATTGAGATAAGAGAAGACACTAAAAGCTTAGGTGCTTATTGATGTCTGCTTTCTTTTTCTAGTGTGTTTATTCTTTCTCTAGTCATGGAACCAAAACAGATACTTGTGTTGTGTCCTACTTGCTCAACAAACCCAAAAAAATGGCAGTATATATATGGAATACCTCTGATTCTTCAAGAAATTCTTCCTCCAACATCTAAGGGTATGGTAGTAACTAATCCCAATGTTTTCCACATGCTCCACGCTGCAGTAGTAGCACAACTTTAGTCAGTCCAGAAGCTAGAAACCAAGTCTGTCAAGATGACAATGGGGAAGCTAATCAAGTTGTCCATAAACAATAGCTTATTATACCATAATCTAGACGCAGCAGCCATGGCTGATGTTATCCTACCCAATGAAGGTATGCATGTCCCTGGGAAAATATATTCTGCTATGAACCCTGGACTGCGCCTGAGTTCATCATATTCTGCATCTGCTACAGATATGAACTGCAAAGTAAATCATGTCTGCGAATCAGCGAAATGATTAAAATGCAGAAAAGCAATAGTATCTACCACTTGGACCATATTATTGGAACTCAGACAGGCATGAGCATTTCATTCTTCAGTAAATCCCTCCACTTAATTGTATCATTACCTGAAGAACAAGAAGCCCTTCTTCTGCCAATACTGATTCACAGCGAGCAAAAAACTCCTCCATGTATTCGTGGCCAACATGTTCAATCATTTCGCTGAAAAATCCATCAGGATTCACGACACGGTAATTGTGTGGAATGCTATAAACAGGCATGTGTACTTGAGGTAATATAATACTTGCCAAGATATGATTCTGTCATATTTGACTGTTTCAGGCAACTCGCGATAGTCACAGAGCAGAAATCTGATATGATCCTGATAAAAACAAAAAAAGCAAGAATGAAAAGCACTTCCATAATCATTTAAAATGAAAAGCTAAATGGCAAGCAAGAACAGACCACGGAGCTGATTGCAGGTCCATGCCGATGTTCTGTATTACAATCTTTTTATATATATATATAGATAGGTAATATACCTGGAGGCCAGCTTCCTTGACTTTCATTTCTGCAAAATTTAGTTGTTCCTGGGACAGAGTGATGCCAGTATATTTGCATCCAGTCTGTTTAACAAGTTCAATGGCAAAAGTTCCCCATCCAAAACCAATCTCAAGGACTTCATGCTTACTCTCAATTCTTGCCTGCAATCGGTGAGTGGAAAATGATCTAAACGATCAATTGCATGACCCTTTTAAGTAACCTTGTGTCAAAATTTTATCAGAAAGAAAAGTAAATGAAAAAAAGATATATATTGTACAAGACAGAGACATACTTTTCCAATCAGAGCAGAAATTTTCCTTTTCTGGGCTACTTTTAAGTCTTCTTCTTCATCCTGGAAATTTCACGCAGAAAAGTCTTTAACGTGATGACAGACAGTGCAACAAAGCATGAGAATGCAAGGATATTGAAGGATATTATGTCCTGGACCTTGAACACTGCACAGGAGTATGTAATTGTTTCATCCAAGAACAAAGCAAAAACTTCATTGCCCTAGAAAAAGAGAACAAAAATGGATTACTGCAACTCAAATAACTACAAATTCACATAATATACATGAAAGCATGTAACCAATGATTGCTAAAGTTTACCAAGGTGCTGGTAAAAGGGTAAATTGTAAGGGAAGTTCGTAACTAATAATATCTGGGTTTCAGGGATAAAATTTCTCCATATTTATCTGTTGTAATTTACAACTCTGTTTCGATTGTTTAAGGATTTTGCACGCGTTTAGCACAATAATTAATGTAGTCTAGAATGTAGGGAATGTCAATAGTGATGGACCAGTTTTACCAAATGTATCAGCAATAACAATTGACTAAAAAACAAGGAGAGGGGGATTGAATCCTAATGTTGGTAATTCTCAGTAAGAATCCTCATGTTATATTAAAACAAAAAAAAAACATTGGATTTGGCATACCAAATCATAATGATGAGAGATATTCCTGCGAGCTTGTGTCAGAGAATTCTGCCTCATTGCATGCTTGAAGAAAAGTTTTGAAGATGAAATAAGAGCTGTGGGAAAAGTTGGTGTCCACCTAAACCAACAAATTAAGTACAAATACTGTGACGACTCCAGAAAGAACTTTGCTAAAAATCAGATCCTTGAGGTCCAGTAGCTAGCTAGCCATTTATAATCAAGTAACATACCTTTTCCTCTTCACTTCTGCGCTAGACTTATTTGCATCTCCATTAGCAATTAGGAGCTGAATTCAATAATTGCTCAGTTAAAAATCGGGTGTTAAGAGAAAATGGAATGATTTATCTGTTTTTAATTTTATATATAAAATGATTAATCTGATTACAGGGTACTAGCTCGGAAAGTGTGCATCTCACCATAAGAAGATTTAGCAGACCATGGTCTTTGTCTTCAGGGGAAAAGTCTCCATCAATATAAGCATCTGCGACGCCTACATCAGCCCTTGTCATTACCTGACCAAAGTTCCCAATACTTGTCAATGGCCGTGAGAATTATGTATGCTACAATAAGATGTAAGATGTACAATAATGCAAAAGAGAAGGAATCTCTGGTGATCCAAGGCAGCGGTCATGGATAGCCTGCACTGTATGAGCTACCTTTGGCACGGGGCCGGCCTTTGACGGAAAGAGAGCTAAACGTGATGAATAATATCTTCTGGTAAGATTTAAAAGGGCGTAGGACTAGTGTGGTTTCAATCTACCTCGTAGACCTTCCCCCACACACAGCAAACATGCAACCTGGAATGGCCTTGAAATATGATAGCTCACTTTGATGCCATCCGAAGCAGCCTCTCCCTGGTCTTGGGAAGACAGCTTCGTAGAGTGGGCTCGGATGCCCTGGAAGGGGATGCGTATGGTTCTTATTGTCCTGTTTTTAGTTTTTTTCTATTTTGTGAGGCTGGCAGGGTAAAGTGTGGAGCTTGTACACCAGCACAGTTTCCATACGGTTTATTCCTGGTTATTATAACCTCCCATAAGACATGACATGTATTGATATATGGTACCTAACTCTGTTTTAGGTTTGTAGACATTTGGCTTATTTCTTTGATATCCACTATGTTTTTACTGGCAAAAAAAAAAAAGAAAAAAGAAGGAATCGAATTTCTATACAGATAATTCTGTAAATGACAACTTAACGAGTTGCTACCATGATAAATACTGGATTTTTTTTTTTTTAAGTAATTGAATAACACCGCTTGTCCTCAATTATAATATTTTTGTACCACACTTCTTGTACAAAAATTCAATGCATGAAATATTTGTTTAATGAAAAAATGAAATCTTATATATATATATGTATATATATATAGATAAGCAATGTTATTCATGCTTTTAAATTTTCTTCTATAATTTCCATTGCTTGGTTTGCCCGGTAATCCTTTGGAAGAGGCATATCCAAAGAAAAGAAACAAAGAGAAAAGAGAAAGAAGGAAAGCGCATACCTTCCAGTAGAACTGGGGATTGTGAACTCTGAGGATAACTCGTAGAGAGCATTTACAAGTATTAATCCCCTGGAATGTGAATGTCTCCCCGCCTTCTTCCTCCTGTAAACTGTCAGGAGGCAAATCAATCTAAGCAGCAAATTAGTCTCAGAAATCAGCTTGGAAATTGCGGTACTAAATGAGCACCCAGTGAACTCACATTAAGCAACCAGTGGAAATAAATCGTCCAAGGAATCCTGTAATGAAATGGCGGGCCCAAGATTCTAACCAAGAAATTGCCATTAATCTTTTGATGAATTGCTGATGGGGATGAGTAGAGCTACAGCTGATCAGTTTTTGTCTATATAATGAATAAAACTATGATCGATCACAAGGAACTTAACTACTGATCAGAACGTAGCTAAACCTCGTTTGTAAGTTGCAGTTTGGGATACCACGTCTCATGCATCTATATATTGAATTTTTTGGTAGGTCTAGAAGCTCACCCCACATGCATGCTATTAGGGATGGCAGCGGGGCGGGGGCGACCTAAAGCTATCCCCATCCCTATCCCTATTCCCCATAGAAAAATTTTATGGTTGGGAGAATTTTATCCCCATCCCTACTTTCCGCGGTCTCCGCGACTCAAATTGTTCATGTTTAAATATTTGTTTAAATATTTACAAAGAAAGTTAAAATTTAGTTCCAAGCCATTACAAAATAATAATGTAAATACAAATTATATATTACTATCCAACACTACATATTACCACAAAGATTTAAAATATAACCAACATGATAATAGAAAATATAATAAAATTAAGTGAATTTAACAGAATTTGTGGTCTATATTATATTATTCTTTTATCTTTTTTGTTTTGTATTTGAACAAAATGACTAAAAATCTTATATGGAGTATTAACTTGAGGGGTAAAATGATCATTTTATATATTTGCGGATCCTGCGGGGCGGGTGCTATGATCCCCATCCCCATCCCCATTCCCAAATTAGTCTCGGGTTGAAAATCCTCCCCATCTCTGTCCCCACGGGTCAATAATCGTCCCCATCCCCATCCCCATCCCCAAGGCAGGGAATCCTCGCGGATCTCCGTGACATTGGGGATTTTTGCCATCCCTACATGCAATATATTAGCTCCCAGAAATTCTATTTTGTTGAATGTTTTCAAGCTTAATTAATGGAAATCTTAGTGAAACTTAATTATTAGAGATAAGGGAGAAATTTTGGGATGTTGGAGCTGTTTTCAACTGGCAATGCTGATGATTTGATAAAAGAAATATGAAATCCTAGAAGGGAAAGATAAAAGCCTTAATTAGCCACTCACCCTAGCTACCTTTATTTGAAGATCTAATCATACATAAGAATTCTTCTCAACCTATTATATAGAAATATACAACGAGATCTATATCTTCAAAAGAACATTTATAAAAGCACACTACTCTCTCACCAACATCATATCCTGTATAGTCCGTGCAACAACCCCCAGGTGAATGCGAGGCATACTTGTGGGGAGAAATATCCCTTTGTTAGTGCGTTTATGTTAGTGTTCTTGAATGAATTTTTCTCCATGATTTTTTATCTTATTTGAACTTTTGGATACCATGCATAGTCTTATTTGAATCACCCAAAAAAGGTAGACTAAACCCACAAAAGTGAGATTAAACCTACAAAAAGTGACAGTAAACCAGCAAAACTGAAAAAGTGAGAATAAATCTTGCATAAAAAAAAAGTGAGAATAAACCAACAAAACTAAAAGATTGGAAAGAAAAAAATAATTGGAAGAAAATTTGGTGGGAGCTTAGAACGGAAAAGAAGGTCATCGACGGCAGCCTCAATCTACAGATCTAGGGTTTTTCTCCAAGTGTAAGAGCAAGAGAAAACTCCTAATGCAAAAAAGCAAGGTTATTAAACCCGGCCCGGTCATTGACCCGTTTTAGTGGCCGGGTCTCGATTTTAGAGGTCTAACCAAGGTCCAACCAAGTCTGACTGGTGTTAAAAATAATAGTAAAAATATATAAATTTTTTAATAAAGGTCCAACCAAAGATCTGATCATGGTCTGACCAAGATAATTTTTTGAAATATTTGATTTTTGACCCGGAAAAACCCAAAAACAGGTCAATAAAACCGAAAAACCCGGAGAACCCGTCATGACCTGGCCAGTTTTTTTGGAGAATACAACCCGGAGGGGTAAAAGATCCGGATTTGTCTCTGGGTCACGATTATCCCGGTTCAACTGGCCGGGCCGGTCCGGGTTTGATAACAATGCAAAAAGCTACTAAAATTAGAAGAGGCTGAATGCGATTCACAACTTTAGGAGTCTAGGATAAAATAACAACTAGGTTACTTTAAAACATCAACTTCTTGATGCCCTATCAAAAGTTTTTATTGAAGGTAACCCCACGAAATTAGTTTTAGTAGTAGGAGTCCATTATCTATGAATATAGGACGGCATATTAGCATAAAAAAAAAACATAGGACGGCATATGGTTTCACAATGTTCCTCTGTCCAGGATCATCACAACCGGCGGCGCCGCAACAGGCTACCGATCAAACTTTCAATAACGGTCACCAATCACCACAAAATATGTGAATCTATTTCAAAAAATAGTAACATTAACTTATATCATAAATTTAAACTTTTTTCTAATCATAAAATGTAATAATCCTACTTTTTATTGGTCAGATCATACTTTTAGATACAATAAAATATGACATATTTATGTAAATATAGGATACCGAAATATTATTTTTAGAGAGGAATATGTTAATTTTTCAAGGTTGATTTCATGTTTTATTTCCAAATGGCTCCGAGTGGTAAAATGAAAGGGTGAGTGACAATGCCATCTCATATTCAAACCTACAACTATAGTCATTGCGCAGCAGAAAAAGAAAAGGAAAGGAAGAAAATGAAAGAAAGAAAGAAAGAATTTCGTATGCACCTTTTTTTCTTTAAAGAAACATATACAACCCTCGTTATTCCGTAGGAAACTACACAAATCAGGTAATCATATAGTCATCCTTGGACGTCTTTTCATCCACCAACCTGCCTAACATCAAAGTCGTGAAGGAATTAGTTACTACATATATGATTATATATCTATTGGTTGCGACTTTAAGAAGCTTCTCTTTCTCTTGTCAGAAACCCTTCCAAGTTCAACGCATTTGGGCTTTGCCGATGGTCTAGAACTTTTAAATAAAATACAAAGTTGAACTTAGGAATAATCGATCAACTGAAGAACTCCATCGAAGTCAACTTCAACTTCACCTATCCATCAAGTTCCTCATAGAAGAAGAAGTGAAGGTGTAGTGGTGTTTCTTTTGGTTAAAAGACGGGGCAAAAGCCCTTTAAATTAAAAGAAACTAACTAGCAACATGTACACAAACGAGGCTATGAAATGCCTTGAGATCATTGTTGTAGACATCAAGGAAGGAGCAAAATGGAAAACATTCAAATGCATAACCAAACCAAAAGCACCATTAGCCAAAGCATCCGCCAATATATTGGCCTCGCAATACGTGTGCATGAACTGTACCGGCCAGTCCTGATCCAAGAGGGCATTAATCTAATGGAGCAGTGGATCAAAACCCCCACAACTGCGAGTTTGAAGAAGGTGAAACAATGGCTGGGAATCAAGCTCAGCGACCACCCGACGAATTCCCACAGACCAAGCATGTCTCCAGCCAAAATACACTGCCTAAGCCTCTATTAAATGAAGAGAAAATACCCAAAGTTACAGAAAAACCAAACCTCCAAACCCTTGTAAAATCCCGACACACCCCTCTAGCACAAGCCGGACCTGGATTTCCTTGCTGGAACCATTAGTATTTAACTTAAACCAACCCGAAATAGGAGCCAACTCTAAGTTTCCCTAGGCTATATGACAATCATATACAAGCAAAAGATGCAGCGGAAGCAAAGGAAACTTAGCCAAGAACCACATGTGAAGCATATAAACCGTATAACAAAATTTCATACCTTGTTCGGTTGAGGTCTTTCACCCAACTGCTGGAACGAATCATCTAGACCAAGACGAAGGCTGAAACGAATCAGTTAGAGCAAGAAGAAG
>JAKUCV010003014.1:4419-22270 GCA_028386065.3 Turnera subulata
ATATATATATATATATATATATATATATATATATATATATATATATATATATATATATATATATATATCGATTATAATACCAAACCAATCCGAAATTGTAGTTCCCCAATTTTACTAAAAGCGAAATTGTAGAAAAAAACAATCAGATTAAAAACGGAAATTCTAACTTAATTATCATACAAAAAATAATAATACATTAAACAACAACCGAAATTGTAGTTCCCCAATTTTACTAAAAGCAAAATTGTTGAAAAAAAACAATCAGATTGAAAACGGAAATTCTAATCAAACCAAAATTCTAGTTTAGAGGAAAAAAAGAAACAAACCAATCTTATCAAACAAAAAGGATAGAATATATATCTTAGGACTGTATCATTAAAAAATTCTGATTGTGGAGAGTACTAATCTTGCTAAAAAATCTAATCGTCTATAATTAGGTATCTTGCTAAAAAAATCTGATTGTGTATAATTAGATTTTTCCTTAATTCTAATTGGGATAATTATAATGAAAATAAGGGTCAATCAAACAACACCTAAAATCCTCCACATGGCAAAAAACGAAGACCTCAAAGCCTACACATGGCAAAAAAGCAAGACTCTTAAAAATCCTATGTGTCAAAACCTAGTAAGGGATTCAGCTATTAATATATATAATAGATAATAGATGGTCAAAGAATTTATGGCTTGTGTTGCCGTTAATCCTTATTAGTTAATCGAGGCTTACCACTCAAAGCCATAAAATAATATGTGCGTAACCCACTTCCTTAATACCAAATTGCTCTGCTCACACTTCGTGTAATTTAGTGTGACAAGTTGGGCATGGAAAGAAGAAATTTACCTAACGCATTCGAAATTAGATGGTGGATACGTTCTATGACTTATCCAGACATGAAATGACAGATATCCAACGAATCATATCATTCTATCATTTTCTGATTAACACACCGCTAACTCTTGTCTTAATCTTTTGTCAAGTAACTCCTGTCTTAATTAGTCGTAACTAGATGCGGAGTCTTTCATTATTAGTGGCTTCATTTTTGTGAAACCCAGCCCATCATATTCCATGGACGAATAAAGGACAAGACGAATGCTGGAAAATAACAATCTGAAGAAAACAGTGTCATTGGCGTGCTGTGTCATAAAATGGAACTCAATTTTTGTGGACAAATACTCATCAGGAATATAATATGGACAAAATGAACAGAAGTGGTAGGTCGGCTCTTGCCAAACAAGTAAAAGACGGGCTATATAATATAATGTTGAGGGTTTTGCCAAATTTTATTCAACGTTAAGTAGTACTAGGTAGCCTGCCTGCAAGATCTAGCCTTTCACAAACTTAGCAAAGTTAGTTCTATTAAATCAGGCACAAAAATACCGATTATAATGTATATATTACAAAGCCAAACGAGTATACAAAATGACAGAACTCATCGTCATTTCATTCTCTATTGTGGAATTTGTACAACTGTAGAAGCTCTTAGAAGCTATTTAAGAGAATAGAGCATAAATATATAACTCCAATTACAAGGAATCCTTACAGAGTTGGATCGACCCGAGGACAGAACATCAGTTTGCAAGAATAAGGAGGGGGACATCCCTCAAATTATTTTACGAAGTGAAGATAGTAACTTAAAGAAACTTTATTTACAGAAGTAATATTTTAACAAACTAAGGGACATCCCATAAAATTGGAACAAAGTAATACCTTCTATCTTTGCGTGAAATATTTTAAATGATGTTGGCCCTGTAAATTTCTGCAATATGTCGCAATGAAGTCAAATAATCTTTGTATGCATATTAATCTGTGCATTGGCAAGATATATATGGCTGGCCGGTTAATTACTTTTCTATAAACATATATAGGAATGCCAACTCTTTAGACCTGCTAATAATGTTGTCGTGACCAGCTCTAAAAAGATAGAATTTCAAGTCTAGTAAATGGACTTGATAATTACACTACTAAAATTAATTAATTAATTAATTTTTTATATGAGAACTACTGTAGGTGAATTTTGGATTCACTGGCCCATGAATCTATCTCCCCTCTTGTGCTCTGGTGCACTATATATAGCGAGCCGTTATACTTGAACTTGAAGATGGCATATGTAATAACATATATAGTTTCAAGTTATATATATTAATTTGGCAACTGAAACCAATTAAGATATGGCAACCCTGCAGCTGGAACAAGCAGTCCCTGACATGGTTTCAACTACATCTTGGGGTGGACACAGCAACCGCATAGCAGTTGTTAATTTGGAAGACCAAACTCCTTCTTGTCCTGATCATGATCATCATCACCAGGTACTGATCAATCCTTGAAAGCTTTTACTTTCTACATGATTGATCCCTTAGTTAACCTATGTATATATATACATAACATATATTGATATGTTTAGTAAACATTTTTATGAACTAGGGACCTGAATGGAGGAAATTCCTATCCTACGTTGGGCCTGGTTTCCTTGTTTCAATGGCATATCTTGATCCAGGCAACTGTAAGCCTCCCTCCCTCCCTCTCTCTGCTCCCTCTTCCCAGTCAACCTTTTTGTTTCTTCGACACTCATGATATAATTAAGTTATTATCATTCTTACAGTGGAAACTGATTTGCAAGCAGGAGCTAACCATGGGTACGAGGTAAGATTATGTGACTAAATAGCAAATTAAGGAAGATATATAGAGCAGCTGGTGCATGCAAACCACGCAAAAAAGAAAGAAGAAAAGGTCAAGAAAACAACATGCTCCAGCTAGGGATGATTAATGTTGATCACATCACTTTCTCATGAATTTTCAGTTGCTGTGGGTGATATTCATGGGATTGATCTTCGCCCTCATAATCCAGTCTCTTGCTGCAAATCTTGGTGTGAGCACGGGTAAGCTTAAGTACATTAAAGAAAAAACATATATATATATATATATATATATATATATATATATATATATATATATATATATATATAGTTAGCTAGCTAGCAAGCATGGCAAAAGAATTATTGCAGCAAAGTGTCAATTTTTTAAAAAAATAAAAGTTTCTAGGAATATAAGAGATGTAATTTAAAGGTGAGACACATATATTACATGAAATGTAAAAGTGGAAGCAATATATAACAATCAATAATCATGACCCATATATACATGTACGTACATCCTAATATGGATTTATTTTGTTAGGTAAACATTTGGCTGAATTGTGCAAGGCCGAGTACCCAAAGTATGTGAAGCTTTGCCTGTGGTTGCTAGCAGAAGTAGCCGTCATAGCTGCTGACATACCAGAAGGCATAAGTGTTTTTCTTTGTTTTTCTAATTATTTTGTGTTTCAGTTGACAGCGTGAACTGGTTTTTTTTAGAAAGAAGAAGGCATGTGATTTAGTGCAATTAATTAACATTGTTTTTTTTTTCTTTCTTTCTTCTTAAAAAAATAATTTTTTATGCATGGCAGTGCTTGGAACAGCTTTCGCGCTGAACATTCTATTTCATATCCCAATATGGGCGGGTGTTCTCATCACCGGAAGTAGCACTCTCCTGCTTCTGGGACTCCAAAAATATGGGGTAATTAACTAATCCAAGGATTATTTCGAGTTGCAATCATGTCGACATTGTGCACACATACATGTGTGCTTATACTATATATAGTTTGTAGATCATGTCAAATATTGTACCGATTGTTTAATCTTACTTGCAGTCTGTCGACTTAATTAGCTAATGTTTTATACAAGATAATAATAAAAAAGGAAAAGAAATCAACAACTCCATGATACAAAGCCAACTGCTGAGCTCATAGTTTGGCTACACTAACTATTTGCTTTTTAACCTTCAGTGTACTTCTTTGACTTTTTCATTTTTCCCCTCCATCAGCAAATATATCTGATTGACAGCACAGTAAAAAAAAATAAAGAGTAAAACAAAAATCTTTGTTACCAAACTTGAGGCGGCCTTTGAGATTATATGTATGTATGACATACAATAAGTAGGAGTGATGATTGCTAATTACCACTTTGATTTGTGGGTGATAGGAAAGCCAGGTCATCCTAAATTCATACATAATGGTAGGGGAATTAAGTTTGGTATTTATTTTTGATAGCGCCCAAGAGTATATTTTAACTTTGAACTTGGAATGATACATTACAAGCCTTTGGTCTGCTCTTGATTATTTATTTGTTTTACTGCTTTCCATTGATTGGTCCAGGTGAGAAAGCTGGAATTGCTGATAACGTTGTTTGTGTTTATTATGGCTGGATGTTTCTTTGGTGAGATGAGTTATGTAAAGCCTCCTGCGTCTGATGTACTTAGAGGGATGTTTGTTCCCAAGCTGTCTGGGAATGGAGCCACTGGGGATGCCGTAGCTCTACTTGGTGCCCTTGTGATGCCGTAGAACCCCATATCCCTTTTGTCAACTTATATATATAAATTTGCACAAACGTCCTCCCATTTTTTTTAATGGTTTAATAAATATTTTCCCCGAATTCAGGCACAATCTCTTTCTCCATTCCGCTCTTGTGATCTCCAGAAAAGTGCCCAACTCTATCCGTGGTATCAACGTGAGTAGAGATTAATTATATTTGTGCTAATGGAGTTTAAATTTGAGGTTTCCTTCTCACACATATATATATATATGTACATACACCACTTAAACTTTAAAAACTTAGAAAGAAACATACACATTATAGTGAGCCACAATTAATTAAGAAGTACTAATGGGAATTTGGTCTTTCACATGATCTTGATTTTTGCAGGATGCATGTCGATATTTCCTGATAGAGAGCGGGATAGCTTTGTTTGTAGCATTTCTAATCAATGTATCAATCGTGTCTGTGACGGGCAGTGTTTGCATGGCCAAGAACCTCACACCAGAAAATGCTGGTCGCTGCAATGACATAAATCTTAACACTGCTTCTTTCCTACTCAAGGTCCGTACGTTTGCAGTACCATATATATGTTACAATTCCATATAACACTAGATCAGCATTTCCACCTGATCACCATAAGAAATGAGCTCATAAATCTTGTACATTTAAATATATATTCTTCTTGCAGAATGTTCTGGGGCCGTCGAGCTCAACCATTTATGCCATTGCATTACTGGCATCCGGGCAAAGCTCCACTATTACAGGAACTTATGCTGGACAGTACATCATGCAGGTCTTAATTAAAACATACTGAGAACCTCTTATTTTATTGTTTTCTTGGCCAAATTAAGTTAACATTAATATTCACTATTCTTTCTAAATACACTTCATGAATTATGTGTGTATATATGCATGTATTTTAATTAATTTCAGGGATTTCTGGATCTGAGGATGAGGAAGTGGATTAGAAACCTGATGACTAGGTGCATTGCCATAACACCTAGCCTCATTGTCTCAATTATCGGTGGATCCTCAGCTGCAGGAAGATTAATCATCATTGCATCGGTAAGCAATAGATTATACGTGGGCATATATGCATCGGTAGCAATATATAGCTATCACACGTCACTAATTAATCAGTTTGGTTCCCAAAAAAAAAAAAAATAACACTAACCAGTTTGGTTTGGGCAGATGATACTTTCTTTTGAGCTTCCATTTACACTCATCCCACTTCTCAAATTCAGTAGCAGTTCCATGAAGATGGGACCCCATAAGAACTCAATTTACGTAAGTATATTTGTATATATTGGTCGTCTTCGTCAATCTATGATCTCCTAAACATATAATTGGCTTGTAAAAAATTGGAGAGGCCAAATGTAGAAGACATGGTCTAATGAAAGCTTAACTGTGTGTAAGTAAGAGGATTGAGGACTAACGCCACCAAAGAAAAAGATATAAGCAGTATGAATTGCAATGGAAAAACAAGGAGAATTAAGTTAACCATTAATTTGTCATTTATGTTTCTGCAGATTATATTCACCTCCTGGGTTCTTGGGTTGATGATCATAGGCATCAATGTGTATTACCTAAGCACCGGATTTGTGCATTGGCTAATTCACAACAGCCTACCCACACCAGGGAAAGTGGCGGTTGGGATCGTAATTTTTCCCCTTATGGCCATCTATATACTTGCAGTGATCTATCTAACCGTCAGAAAGGATACGGCTGTGACATACATTGAACCAATAAAGAATGATCACATTAATGTGGAAGCTAGATTGGAAGGTGGAGCAGCAAAATCCAGTATGGAGCTACTGGTGGATCAGCCAGTTTACAGGGAGGATTTAGCTGATATTCCACTGCCTGAATAGGAGATGATGTTGAAGTGCATCAGTTGCCAAAATTCACCATGTAGCTGAAACAATTGACTGAGTCGGCATAATATTAGCATTACCAAGCATTTTTAATGTTGTTTCTTCTTTCCAGTTTGTACTCCTTTTATCTGTCTTATATATTAAGAATTTAGGAGGTCAGGCAAAAATCCATCACATGAGTGAATGTTATCTGCACCAACAACAAGATCCAAGGCCTGAAACAGTAATTTAAGGCACGGATCAATCACATCTCCATAATATGATGTATAGTGTATGTGTGTATGCAGCCTGCAGGACATGATTGGTAGTAGTTCATGGCAGCTAATGTGAGGCGCGAATGTTGTGCGAAATACTACCTGATACTTTTGCTTCAATTTCTATGGTTGGGTGCTGATATTCATCAAAGTACCCTTTCAGCCTAATTTCAATCGGCCTGCATCTCACTAAACCCAAGAAAGATATTTTATGACAACATGTCCATCACTAATATTTTACTACTACTGATATTCATGCTGTACAATAGACCAAAATGAAGTTTATGGTAAAGAAACAGCTGCAGAAACAGAGTGTAATCTAGCCTCCTTAGCTAGGTAGTCCAATAAAACCACACATGTGTCACGGGTCGGGAGTTTTGGAATGCAAACTTCGCCACCAATCGTCACGAAACTACAAAATTCCACACAGTAGCCCGCGAGGCAGTTAGTCAAGAACCCCAAACTCAAGCCTAAGTCAGCCTAAACCCCGCTATCACGCTAGCTAGAGAATACTCGAATAGTATTGGAGGAAAGTAGAGAGAATATTAAATCCCGAGAGAGTGTGTACATGCGAGCCTCATGTTCAAGTACAAGAAATTCCCCAATTCCTAACTCTCCATCTCTAAGGATTCCCTTGGTTTCCATCTATTGCCTTACCTCCCAAAATCAGGAGTCCCTACTCCTATTTATAGAGTATCCACCTCCTCAATGGATGACTTGGATCGTGCTTCCAGAAAGTTCCACGATCCAATGGCTACCATTACACCTTCTAGATATTTTTCCCAAAATATCTAGTCATACCTATCCTTAGCTTGGCCTAGAATGTTCTAGACTCCCCTAGACACTCTAGAACCTTCTCTAAGCTTCTTTAATATTCCATAAGGTTCTTGAAGCTTCCGAACCCTTTCAGAACTTCTAGAACCTTCCCTATGTTTCTAGAATCCTTTAGAACATTCCCGAAGGTTCTAGAGAATTCCGCACCCATCTAGAATTTTCTAGAACTCTCTAGGGTGCACCACCACCATCTAGAAAATTCCTCAATCCTCTGGAGAACTCCGCATGCTTCAAGCATATTCCGAGCCTCTCTAGAATGCTCCCCACAATTCTTGAACCCGACTAGCGAGCGGCGTGACGCATGTGCTGAAACAAATGAAGTGTAGAGCCTTTAATCCGTGACACGAGAGGCTAAGTGTTGAATCCAAGTCATCAGGCAATAGAGGGCTTGACAGCCTTGACCAACACTTCAAAATCAGGGCTAAAAAATGATCATATATATCCATCTTTGTAAACAGAACCCTTTTCACAACAATGCGAAGTGCCCATGCTTCCCTAACAAAGTAGCTGTTAGACATCTTCTTGCGGTAAAGAGACAACATCAACCACCAAACTTTTTCTCATTTCAAAACACCACACCCACACCAAGGCTTAAATCAGTAAGAAGAGAGGCATACGAATTAGGTTTTACCCAAACCCAACTAATAGGTGGAGGTTGCCAATTAGGAGGACTCACTACCGAGCTATTCATCAATTGGGTGCTAAAGCAGAACATAAGACAGACGCAGTTAGATTGATTGCCTTCTCAATCTCTCAAAAAAAAGGTTTGATACTCTTATTTAGGTTAGAACCTACCAACCTGTCTAAACCAGTCCACCATTACGTAAAGTTGTGGCACCCTCCATTACCTAAAGCTGTGGAACCCTTCCTCCCTGAGGAGTATATAAACCTAGAGAGCAGCTTTCCACATGAAAGTCAATCTTGACCTTGGAAGAGAACCTATTAGCATTTACTTGATCCAGACTCTTGGCACAGAGCCCTCCTAAGCTTGTAACATTCTTTTTTTATTATTATTGAAATGCCAAACAAATTTGTCCTCAACCCCGCCATCTATCCCTAAAAGACGGCTTGAGCTTCTTGTTTTAGAAACAACTGTAGCAAGTGTTCTATTCCATCCCGCTCCCCTTCCCCTTCATCTAGCAAGCAGCTTTTATGAACCCCATTGACAGACAGTCTAAAGGAAAAATTATAGGAAGGATATATTTGAGTAAGTGAAGGAAGGGTGTTTATTTATGAAAAATGGAAAAGTACAAAAGGATTGCTATATTTTCGGGGAAAACTTCCCAGAAGGTCACCCATCCTAGAATTGCTCCAAGTCAAGCATGTTTATCATTGGAGTTTTTCAAGAATGAGCACCGGAAAGGTAGGTGCACCTTGTTGATATAGTTAGTACCCATATATCAATCCCGCTCCCCTTCCCCTAAACCAGTCCACCATTACCTAAAGCTGTGGAACCCTTCATTACCTAAAGCTATGGAATCCTTCCTCCTTGAGGAGTATATAAACCTAGAGAGCAGCTTTCCAAATGAAAGTCAATCTTGACCTTGGGAATCCAACACAATCCATATTTCTATTACTCCAGTTCATTGAAGACCAAAGGAAGAGAACCTATTAGCATTTACTTGATCCAGACTCTTGGCATAGAGCCCTCCTAAGCTTGTAATACTCTTTTTTTATTATTATTGAAATGCCAAACAAATTGTCAAGCACGTTTAACTTTGGAATTTTTGTAGAATGAGCACCGGAGAGGTAGGTACACCATGTTGATATAGTTAGTACCCATCAAAAAGTTTAAGCTATTCTCAATTGTATAGCCCCATACCTGTACAACCTCGAATCACTTCATTTGAGCTATTCTTAATTATACAGCCCATACTCCTATAATTATGAAATCGCCCAACTGTGCAGCCCCATCCCTACACAGTCTCAGGATCTTTCCTATTCCGTTGTGGATTCGGCTCATTCCTGTGCCCCTCCGTCTAGAAGTCTGCTGGAAGCCGCTCCTTTTCCATGCTCATTTCGGCATACCGGCGTACACTACCCAACCTCATAGACCCCGGGGTGTCACAAATACAATACAACTTTTCATTAACTTACATTCATTTATACTAAAACTGGAACATCACTAACTTACTATTGAATTTAAAATTTATATTTTCTAGATATTCCTACCAAACATTCTAGACTAACATTAAATATTTACAGAATATCTTAACTAATCCTAGATTATCATTAAATGCTTACAAAAATATTTTGATTTTTATGTTGACTTTTATTTAAAGCGTACAAAATATCTTGATTTTTCTAGACTAAATTTTTCTAGAAGTTGTATCAAGTAATCATGCTTCAACACAGCCACATCTGGTGGCCTTAGGGGAATGTAGTTTGAAGCCCTCCCTCATCAGACAGAGGATTCATAATTCGCACTGAAAATCCTGCACTTAGATATTTCAACTAGGTTCCTCAAACTGATCAATGAGGTTCTTTCCAACCGGCTTTTGAAATAAATATCCTTTTAAAATTTTGTAAAGTGTATTCAGTCTCGTTATCTGATCTTAGGACCTTTATAGAGCAACCAATTTGATTTTATACCGAAGCTTTGAATTTTTGAAATATCTCAAACACCTTAGATTTCTGCTTTAAGAAATAAACCCAATACATTCTTGAAGAATCATCTATAAAGAGAATAAAGTACTTGCAGCCTCTCAAAGAAGATACTTTCATTGCTTCAGAAACATCTGTATGGACTAATTGAAATTTTTCTAAGGCTCTCCATGCTTTGTTGACCGGGAATGGCAATTTTGATTGCTTCCCTTGTTGACAGACCTCACAAGCAGCAGAACATTCACCAACACTAGGCATATTATGCACTATTTCCTTAGCATGAAGATTTTTCAAGGAAGTATAATTGACATGACCTAGTCTTTTATGCAAAAGAGAGGTTATATCAGTTGTGCTTGCATATGAATGAGCATTATTGTTCTTCAAATTTAATGAGAAACTTTTATCCTTCATGCCAACAGAAAATAGCTTATTATTTGTAACATCATATATAGTGCAGGCATTATCTTTAAATATCAATAAATAATTATTCTCAAGTAATTTACCCACACTCAATAAATTTTGATCAAGCATAGAAACATATAAAACTTCAGAAATAAATTGGTACTTGATGGAGTCTCAACTGTGGCAGTACCTTTGCCTTTGACATCGATATAGTCTCCATTACCAATATTGGCCTTTGAAAGATAAGACTCATCCAAGTTTGAAAAAGCATCAATTTTGTGGGTCATGTGGTGTGTGCAACCACTATCAATAAGCCAATCATTGCTTCTTGTTGTTGTGTAATAGGATGCAACAAACAAGTGTTCCTCTCGCCCTTCTTCTTGCTAGTTTTCAACATATTGAGCTTGTTGATCCTACTGTTGCTTCTTAAGCTGGCATACTTTATCAACATGGCATTTCTTTTTGCAATTTTTGCAATGTCCATCAATCTGATCCAATGATATTTCTCCGAATGATTTGTTTTCTTGCAGAAAGAACAAGCTGAAAATTGTTTTTTCTGACCAAATTTGGTGTCGCCATTGTACTTCTGCTTTCCCTTCTTCTCCGCAGCTTGCTTTTGATTGTTGATATTGAATTGATGCTTGTTTTTATGTTTAACATTCATACCTTTCTCTGCTTGAATTCCCTACCTGAGTGCTCTCCTTTATTCCTGAGCTTGTAATGAATGAACAAGCTCTTGCAATATTTTTTTCAGACAAGTCTTTTGATTCTTCCAATGAGGAGATTTTTTATTCAAACCTCTCTGGAAGACTTACCAACATCTTCTCAACCACTCTCTTGTTTGAGAGATCTTCTCCCAAAAGTTTGATTTGGTTGACAATCTTCATCAACCTGTCAGCAAATTCTTTGAGTGACTCAGCCTTCTCCATCCTCAGAAACTCAAATTCGCATATGAGAATGAGGACTTGCATCTGCCTTGATTTTTTGTTTCCTAAAAACTCCACCTTTAACTTATCCCAAACTTCTTTGGCAGTTTGACAAGCCATAATTCTAGTAAAGATTTCTTCGGACACCAACGGAAAAATTAAAGACAAAGCTTGATAACCTTTTGCAACCTCTTTGTTGTGTTGTTTGATTTGATTCATAATGACTTCTTCTAAGAATGGACTTGGATTTACACCAACACCAACAACTTCCCATGAGATAAGCCTTCATCTTCACAACCCATGTTTGGAAATTCACGCCTGTGAACACAAGTGGTGTGGATACTGTGAAATTTTTTGACATCATTAAAGGAGTGAGATGTTAGGTTTTTTAAGTTATAGAGAAAGTTGTTTTAGGAGAGATTGTGGGTATTGTGTTTTTGGGGTTTATGGTCTGTTAAGAACAAGGGGGGCTCCGCTACCAATTGAAGGAAAAATTGTAGGAATGGTGTATTTGAGTAAGTGAAGGAAGGGTTTTTCTCTAAGCAAAATGGAAAAGAACAAAGGATTGTTGAGTTTGTTTGTCACAAACACAGAGAAACCGAGAGACGAGTTTATTCTTAAAAAGCAATACAATACAACTTTTCATTAACTTGACATTCATTTATACTAGAACATCATCGACTTGTTATTGAATTTAAAATTTATATTTTCTAGATATTCCTATCAAACATTTTAGACTAACTTAAATGTTTACAGAATGTCTTAACTAATTCTAGATTATCATTAAATGCGTACAAAAATATTTTGATTTTTATGTTGACTTTTATTTAAAACATACAAAATATCTTGATTTGTTTAGACTAAATTTTTCTAAAAGTTGTAGCATGAAATCATACGCAGTTACATCAGATGACCATAAGGAAATGCAGTCTGAAACCCTCTCTCAAAAAAACAGAGGGTTCATAATTTGTACTGAAAATCCTGCACTTAGATATTTTTCTCAAACCGGTTCTTTCCAAGCGGCTTTTGGAATAAATATCTTTTTACACATCTATATGATATAGTTAGTGATATTTTCTATGATCTGCATGAGCCATAAGACGGGCCTGGTTCCAAAGTATATTCTAAAGAGCTTTCCATTTATTATACACCGAGGGTGTGCCGGCGGGCGGGCCTACTCTATTCTTCGAGAGCTAAACCCTTCCATCGGCCGGTAAGGTATCGTATGATTTGGTTTCTTTGATATAAAATAAAAATATAATAGAAACTCGGGGAAATTATTACTCGATAAATCTTTCAGCAATAATAATAGCATAATAATAAAGAATATATAACATATATAGAAAAGATGAAAGTAGTAATAAGAAAAGTTTTAGAAATAAATACCTTATAGAGTAGAGACTCGTGCTGATAACGTGTTATAAAATTGGGGAAGATTTTCACTATTTGATGGAATAATACAAACTTGATCAAACTTGATCAAGGTAATAATACAACTTTGGTAATAATAATACACTTTTGATAATAATATGTAGAAGAGAATAATAAATTTAGATGGAGGGAGATTGGAAGAGAAGTGTATAGAATGAGAAGAGAGTGAAGTTTATGGTGGGTTGTAAGTGTATGAAAGTGAAGGAATGAAGGGGTATTTATAATTGGAAATGGGAGGATAAAAACAAATAAGTATGATTAATTTAAAAGGATAAAATCAAAGGGATGTTAGGTAAAGGAAGATGATATTAGGATTAGGACAAAAGGAATTATGGAGGGTAATTAGCCAAAGAGATAATTCCAAGTAGAAGTGTAACAGCCCGGGTAAAAATTTTGGATTTTTACCGGACTGTAAAAGTCTATTTACCGTGATTTACTGTGGAATTAATCTTGGGTAATTAATTCAAGGTAAATCCGGAGTCGTTTTTCGAAACTGAGGGTTTTCCCGCGCTCGTGATTTTCACGTGGATTTTTCGGAACTAAGTTGGAATTTTTCGGGTTTCGAAATTTCTCGGAAAATCATACCGGAAAATAACTAAGGAGGTATCGGTTATTTTCTGGTCCGGATCGGACTCGCCCGTAATGGAGACGAATCGTATTATTGGGCATCACATGTTTAATAGTACTTTTTTCTGTATAAAGAGGGGAAGGCAGCCGGTTGAGGGGAAGGAGAGGTGAAGAAAAAGAAAAAAAAAAGAGGGAAAAAAAAGAGAGAAAAGAGGAAATGAGAGGAAAAAGAAAAAGAGGAAAAAAAAGAAAAAAAGAGGAAAAGAAAAGAGATAAAAAAAAACACAGAAACCAGAAAAAAAAAAAAAGAAGAGGGAAAAAAATAAATACAGAAAAAAAATAGAAAAAAAAAGAGAGAAAAGAAAATAAAAGAAAAACTGAAGAAAAAGAAAACAAATACGAAAAAGAAGAAAAAGGAAAAAAAAAAAGAAATCAGAGGTGAACAGTTGCCACCCTCGCCGCTCCCCGTTACTGTGCACGCGACGGAGCTCCGGCCGTCGTTTCGACTCACCGCCGCCACCAGGAGGTAGCCCATCCCGTCGCGAGCTCACCCCTGCTGTCGCCGTTGACCCGTCGGATTCCCCACGGATCTGCTTCTCCCGCCACCTGCAACATCAGCAGCTGCCGCCGTGGCCAGTTGCCGCCACCCTCGCGCCGCCCTTCGTCCTCCGCAGCTGTTGGTGTGGTTGCTTCCCTCCCTCGCGCCGTCGTCGCGCTGCGTCAACCCGAGGTGAGCAGCCCGCGACCCGCGTCCGATCCGTTTCGACTGATCGGGTCGCGCCCTTATTTCTGTTGTTTGGGCTGGTTTCCGGGTTGGGCCGTGGATGTGTTTGGGCCGGGTCCAGACAGGGCTGGGTTGGGCTCTTCCTTGGGCCTGGGCTTGCACTATTCACGATCCAGCCTGATTAAAAAAAACATTTTTTTTATATATATTTATTTATACATAATCTGATATTTAATTTTGAAAAAAAATTATATAGTTATTTTTAGAAAATTATGGACGATTTGATTCTAGAATTTTTATTAAAATATAAATATATTTACTTTGATAAATAGTTATGTTTTGTTTGTAAATTATTATTATGGTTAGTTTGGAAAATATATATATCATGAAATTAATTTCCGGAAATTTAGTATGTGTATTATTTTCGTCTGGAAAATTATGATTTTGGTATGTGTATATAAATATGTATTTTGAAAATTAAAGTTAAATATATTTTGTGTTGGAAAATATTATTACTATATATATTTAGAAAAGATAAATACTATAAATATTTTCTAGAAATTATAAACAGCTTATTATTTTTCTGGAAAAATTATGGAGTTTATTATTTTGGAAAATTATAATTATTTTATGAAAATAAATTTTGAAAGAGTTTTAATTAAAGTATAGCACCGAAATTATATTTAGAAATACGTACGATTAATTATTTTCGGTAAATGGAAATAATAAAGGATAAGAACCGGGATGGGGTATTTCACAATAGTGGCATCATGACATACTCTTATGTGCATTTACGTGAGTATGTGTTGTTTTGTTGTATAGGATTGGATATCGGGCAGTTTCCCGAGGAGCCGGCGTCGTACCGGTCATAGTTTCCGGAGTTGAGTAATCGGCCAAGGTGAGGATGGATTTCCTTCAATATGTGCCTGTATTACTCGGTATTTTGTTTTGTGGATTATTGAACTGTTGAGTATTGCATTTGCTGTGTTTTGGTTCGGGATGTTTATCCCGGTGTCTTGATTCGTATTTTTGGATGTTTATCCTGAGTCGTTTTGACACTAAATATAATGGAATAATTAATGAATAGTAACAAGGATGTCGATCCTTGGTTTTTGGATAGGGATGTCTATCCCGGTATCCTGGTTAGGGATGTCGATCCTTGTGATTTGTTTTTAACGATGGTAATATAGTTATCACGTGGTAAGTAGAGTACGACTGGATGGTTAGAGACTGTTTTGTGGTGGCCATGATCTGGGTTCGTGTGATAAGCATGTCTATGCTTGGGATGTCTATCCCGGTTTGTTATTTGGGATGTCTATCCCTGGGTTCTTTTTTATCTGGCACCAGGAACAAGTTGATAACCTGGTACGACCCTAGCTTAGCCGTGACAGGGCCCAGAAAAGATAAAATTGGATAATTGGTTTTATTTGAGTCTTTGGGTCGGTTTTTGCTTGTTTTCGACCTCGAGTACTTTTAGTTGCATATTGATCGTCTTTCCATTGTCGTGAGCACTTCGGACTCACCCCTCACCTACGGGCTTTCATCCCGTAGGATGAGTTGTTTGTTGTACAGGCTTGTTGCATTCCAGACAGGCTGCCGCGTAATCCCTTGGACAGGGCTCGGATCCATAGTTTGCATCTGTGCATACAGTGTTAGTGAGTTTAAGTCTTCCGCTGTGCATATTGTTATTGTTGTTGGGGCATTGGGCCAGTTTCATTATTATTGATGTTATTGATGTTGGGCCGTAGGGCCATATTGTTGTTTATATTTTTGGGCTGTTGAGCCAGGGTTATGCTTTATACACTGTATGCTTGGGTTTATTTGGTTGGGTTGTCACAGTTCCGGCTCGTGTTTACTGTGTACGGTAAATTCGGGTCGGGGCGTTTCATTTTGGTAGCGGAGCGGGCGTTAGGTCTTGTTGGGCAGTCTTTGTGTGTTTGTTGTCTTGTTTGCATAGTTCACTCCAGTTGTTTATTATTTTATATCATTTTAGTTAGTGCATTATGGATCCAGTCAAGGGACGCCAGCTGTCGCGGAACATACACATAAGAGGTAATGATGCCATAATAAGCAGAAATACAAATATTATTAATATTGCAAGTACTGATATTACAAAGGGGAAACATTACACTGATTTTGGTATTTTATATTTTATAAAAGGGAAATATTACAACGATTTTTGATATTTTATAAAAATAAGAAAATACATTTAACGGTTTGGAACGACGTTGACACGGAAGCTGTTTGCATCACTGTTGATGTTGACCGTGACTCTGTCGCTCCACGAGAACCACATGCCGCCTCTGTCGCGCTGGCCAGGAATCTCGAACCGGTTAGCTTGAGGGAATCGGAGTGGAATCAGACCGTGATCGTCTCGTGGTTGCCACTGCGTCTCCGTCAGAAGAACCATGTTCGGCTTATATTGGTTCTTCAAGTCCCTCAGGGTGCGTGAGAACTCTTTTGCACGCCTTGCAACTCCTCTGCAGTTCCACACCAGTAGTCGTACCTTTGGCCAGGTTGGAGGTAGCCGAGTCATTCTGGGTATGCTTTGGGCTGTCATTGAGAGCTGGTAGTAAGCGCCTTGCTCCACAGTTTGGCAAGTGGACTCCAAGTTGAACTCTTGAAGCCTATCCGAGATGAAGAACATCACGGAGTTTGTTGAGCCGTAGTAGGAAGTCCTCAGTGTCCCATGGTCCTCTAGGAAGAACACCTCTTCCATTGAAGTGACGAAGAACCGTGACGAGTAGAGTTCGTCGACGAAGACCAGTCGAGGCATCCTGCCGAGCTCGTTCGGTAGCTCTTCAGCACGTTCGTTGACCATGCTGTAGGCTAGACGATTCCTTCTGCCAAGATTGGCACCTTCGACGAAGAAGACTGAGGATGGAGCAGGCATCGTTTTTGGACGTGTGGGGTCTTGTTTTTGGAACGTTGTGGTTTTGTTTTTTCTGAGAGTTTTGTTGCTTTAATGCTTTTGGTGATTTACCCCTCACCGCTCCTTCTTTTATACACTTATGGGGAGAGTGTTTATTGTTTTTGATTTTCAAGATTTGCTTTTTGAAATTTTACCGTTGCTTTCATTTATTGCTTTGTTACTTTACGCATTTTTCGGACCCATGCCAGAGTTTTTCAGCCTTTTTCCATCTCTTGGTTTTCTTCCGCTCTGGCTACCTTGTCCTTTCTTTTCGTGGTCTTACTACATTTTCTTGCATCCTCCATCACATGCATTCGTGACCGTTGAGGCTAGACGGATGGGACCGCACCTCGAGTAGAGTGCATGTGCGACAAGCTTACAGCTGTTTGGACACCGTGGAGAGATACGAGACCTGACAGACGTTTTGGCTCATGCGGAATTTATGAACAAGTGGGTAACGTGTCTTTCGAGGGACACAGGACGTGCTCGTGATCATCGCCGTGCGAGTTAACGGTCGTCTTTTTATGAGGGAATCGACGTCACCGTTAGCTGTGTGAGTTACGTTTCGTGGTTCGAGGATGTTCAAGTCCGATACGAGCACCGTTCATGAAAACATGTTTTGGTTTTAATTTTTTTTTGTTTTGATTTTGTTAAATGAGCTTTATTTTTGACTTCTTTATGTTTGATTTCATATTTTTAGTGTCAAGTTTTATCTTACTTTGAGATGTTTTATTTTCCATTTAACAAGAGATTTCATAACACAAGAATTTTTGATTTAAAAGGAAATTATTTTATTTATTTCATAAAAGGTTTACAACAGGAGAAGGAGTACTCTAAGGAGCTACTTGCTTCTCTAGATCTTTTACAATCTTTTTGACATTTTCCATGTGCGGGAAGAGCTCCATGCACGCCAGTTCGATTTGCGCCACCGCCGAGCTGATCTTCTTCAGCGAGAAGTTCAGTTGCGTCAGCTTCTG
>JAKUCV010003015.1:4012-26360 GCA_028386065.3 Turnera subulata
ATGAAAATAAATGGCAAGATCATCCCCTCATCCTAGATTTTGGAATTAGTTAACCATAGGTAGAGAGGAATAAATAATAAATAAAGAAGTCATCATTTAATTAATAAGGAAAGAATTAAATAAATTAATAAATAACCCAAACCTTGAATGGATGAAATAACCTCTTTTCCTGTATTAATTTCCAACTCCAGCCAAAGAAAACTACCAAAAGTGTTTGCTACAAATGAATGAAAGAAAGTACAAAACAAAGTATTTCCTAGGCCTAATGCGTGAAAGTCAAGCTGCAAAAGTTGGAAGTCCCCACTTGGAGAATGACGAGTCATGGGCCCTAGCTTTGTCTTCTTGCGAGTATTTATAGTGCATGGGAGGTCCACTTTGTGGCTTGTGAGCATTTGTTTAAATTGCCACAAAATTCTCACGTCATGAGGCTGGAAAAGAACCCTTGTAAGGTGGCACTCTCTTTTGAAATGATTTGTTGGATTTTCTCAAATCAAGAACCAAACCAAGACGCACAAATAAAGGAGCAGAAATCCAATGGAGGTTGTCCTGGTCTTGGGCAAATATTCCATTCCTTATCCTCATGGAACAATAGGCCACGTTGCTATACTTCAAAAATTCAAGCAAAATAAATAGTTGGAAGGTGACGATTTGGTCATGATCTTGCTCCAAGATTTTGTCATCTTTCTAATTTCAAACACCAAGCCAAATATTCTGAAAGTAAAACGGTTTGGATGAATTGGCTAATAACCAAATACATCCTTCCTTCTTCACCATCTCCAACCAAGTCCTTATCCAAAGAGTTTGACTCCAAATAGACCAAGAATTCCTAATTTCCTGCAAAAAGGGCCTTTCGCACCAGGATAAGAAATTTATTAAAAATTAAATAAAATAAATGCAATAATAAAATAAATAAATACTAAAACAAAGACAAAAATAATAAAATAAACCCAAAATGATGTGTAAAATATTCACACATCAGAAATCCAGTGGATAACTTGTGATTGGAGAGGGATTCGTGGCTTTTTACCGATTTTGCAATGAACAACAGGCTCGAAACAGGCTTAGGCTATGGCAGAGGCTGTTTCTTCGAATTCTCAAGTAAACTCTCCAAAATCCTTCAAAATGCACCTGGAATCACTAATCATACAGTAAGGGATGAAATTTAAGGGAATAAGATGAAATAATACAAAGCAAGGCATATAATCATGATAATTTGAGAGTAAATATATCTAAAATCATGCCTAAAACTATGCATCCTTCATGTGCATCATCAAACTGAACGCCTTAACAAGTGTCTTCAGACCTATTTAAGGTGCTATAACCCACGCAGTGGTTGGAATGGTTGCCATTGGTTGAGTGGTGGTACAACACCAATTATCACACTGCCATTGATATGACTCCAATTCAGGCATTATATGGCTTCCCTCCTCCTCACCATAGTATTGATCCTTATAATACACCAGTTGCTGCAATTGAGGCACCATAGTACTGATCCTTATAATACGTCAGTTGCTGCAGTTAAGGAATGGGTCCATGAAAAGGCTCGCACTTTACAATTGCTGAAAGAACAATTGGAAAAGACAAGGAGGAGAATGAAGTTTTATGCAGATCATCATAGAGCCGAAAGGGAATTTGTGGTGGGAGACTTGGTTTTTCTCAAATTACAACCATATAGACAAAGCTCAGTTCTAGTTGCACTTTGAAGAAATCTGAAACTTTGTTTTAAGTATTATGGGCCTTTTAAGATTCTGGAAAGGATTGGTTTTGTGGCTTATAGGCTTAAACTACCAACAGATTCTCACATTCATCATGTCTTCCATGCATCCTTGTTGAAGCACTGCCCAAAACAAAGAATACATGTGCAATCTAAACTGCCAATTCTGCATGCTAATGGGCAAATTCTGGTTGAACCAGTTGCTATACTTACACGCAAAATGATCCCAAGAAATAATCAGGCTGTGACTCAAGTTTTGGTGTAATGGTCTTCCTTCAATATGTGCCTGTATTACTCGGTTATTGTGCTTGATGTTTACTGCATTGTTGTTGGATGCATTTGTTGTGATTGTAGTCGGGATGTTTATCCCATGTTGGTTTTTGGGATGTTTATCCCCGTGTTGATTTTCTGTGTCTTTTGGAATAAGCATAATGGATTAATTAATAAATTAAGATAAGGATGTCGATCCTTAGTTTTGGGTGGGATGTCTATCCCGGTATTTTGGTTAGGGATGTCGATCCGTGAGATTTAGTTTTGAACGATAATATAATTGTCACGTGGTAAGTAGTGGTACGACTCGATGGTTTAAGACTGTTTCGTGGTGACCATGACCTGGGTTACTTGTGATAAGCATGTCTATGCTTGGGATGTCTATCCCGTGATTATTTTTGGGATGTCTATCCCTGGGTTCGTATTTTTGGGATGTCGATCCCTGGGTTCTCTGGATTTGGTCTGGCACCCGAAATATGTTGATAACCAGGTCTGACCTCTAGCTTATCCGTGACGGGGCCCAGAAAGATAAAATTGGAAAAATGGATATTTGTTTAAGTCATTTTGGTCTTGGACCGGTTTTGGGTCGAGTCTTTTGTATTGGTATATATTTGGTGGTTTTTACCTGTTTTTGACGTTGAGTAATTTTAGTGTGCATATTGATTGTCTTTCCTTCGTCGGTGAGCACTTCGGACTCACCCCTCACCTGCGGGCTTTCATCCCGTAGGATGAGTTATTTGTTGTACAGGATTGGTGCATTCCAGACAGGCTGCGGCGTTATCCCTTGGACAGGGCTCGGATCCATAGTTTGCATCTGTGTCGCATACAGTGTTTTGTGAGTTATTAAGTCTTCTACTGTGCATTATATTGTTATTATTGGGCCATTGGGCCGGTTGAGTTACTATTGATGCTTTTTATTTTGGGTTGTTGTGCCCGTGTTCCTGTTGTATACACTGTATGCTGGGCTTGGTTTGGTTGGGTCGTCACAGTTCCGGCACGTGTTTACTGTGTACGGTAAATACGGGTCGGGGCGTTTCATTTTGGTAGCGGAGCGGGCGTTAGGTCTTGTTGGGAAGTCTTTGTGTGTTTGTTGTTCTTGTTTGCATAGTTCGCTCCATTTGTTTATTATTTTATATCATTTAGTTAGTGCATTATGGATCCAGTCAAGGGACGCCAGCTGTCGCAGAACATACACATAAGAGGTAAATGATGCCATAAGTAAGCGGAAATATAAATATTATTAATAATACTAATATTTTGATTACAGACATAAACATTACATTGATATTCTATAAAAAGGAAAATACATTTATCGCCTTGGAACGACGTTGACCCTGAAGCTGTTGGGGCCGTTGTTGATGTTGACTTGGATGTTGTCGCTCCACGAGAACCACATGCCGCCCCTGTTGTCCTGGCCTGGAAGCTCGAACCGGTTTGCTTGAGGGAACCGGAGTGGGATGAGACCGTGATCGTCTTGAGGCTGCCACTGGGTCTCTGTGAGAAGAACCATGTTTGGTTTGTACTGGTTCTTCAGGTCCCTCAGGGTACGCGAGAACTCCTTGGAACGCCTAGCGACTCCTCAGCAGTTCCACACCAGTAGTCGGGCCTTGGGCCAAGTTACGGGCAGACGAGTGACTCTGGGCATGCTCTGGGCCGTCATCGAGAGCTGGTAGTAGGTGCCTTGCTCCAGGGTATGGCAAGTGGACTCTAGGTTGAACTCCTGAAGTCTTTCGGAGATGAAGAACATGATGGAGTTTGCCGAGCCGTAGTAGGAGGTCCTCAGAGTGCCATGGTCCTCCAGAAAGAACGTCTCTTCCATGGGCGTGATGAAGAACCGCGACGAGTAGAGTTCGTCGACGAAGACCAGACGCGGCATCCTACCGAGCTCGTTCGGTAGTTCTTCTGGGCGTTCGTTGACCATGCTGTAGGCCAGTCGGTTCCTTCTGCCTAGATTGGCACCTTCGACGAAGAAGACGGAGGAAGGAGCAGGCATCGTGTTTTGGAAGCGTGGGTATTTTGTTTTTTCTGAGCGTTATGGTTTTTGTTTTTCTGAGCGTTTGTTGCTTTAAAATGCTTTTGATGATATACACCTCACCGCTCCGTTTCTTTTATACTTTTATGGGGAGCGTGATTACTGTTTTCGATTTTCAAGATTTTGCTTTTTGAAAATTTTGTTGTTGCCTCATTTATTACCCCCTCACTTTACACGTTTTTCGGGCTACCAATGCCAGAGTTTTTCAGCCTTTTTCCATCTCATGATTTTCTTTCGCTCTGGCTACTTTGTCCTTTCTTTTTATAGTTTTTACTATATTTTTTCTGCATCTTTTATCACATGCATTCGTGACCGTTGAGGCTAGACTGATGGGACCACACCTCGAGTGGAGTGCATGTGCGACAAGCCTACAGCTGTTCGGACATCGTGGAGATATGCGAGACTTGACAGACATTTTTGGCTCATGCGGAATTTGTGGACAAGTGGGTGCGTTTCTTTCGAGGGACACAGGACGTTCTCGTGATCGTCACCGTGCGAGTTAACGGATGTCTTTTCCACGAGGGAAACCGACGTCACCATTAGTTGCACGTGTTATGTTTCTTGGGTTCGAGGGTGTATACGTCCGATACGAGCACCGATCATGGAAATATGTTTTGTTTAATTTCTTTATGTTTTGATTTTGTTAAACGAGTTTTGTTTTTAATTTCTTTATATTTGATTTTATATTCTTATGGTTGATTTTTATTTTTCTTTGAGATGTTTTATTTTTTTCTGTTTAACAAGAGATTTCGTAACACAAGAGATTTTGATTTAAAAGGAAACTTATTTTATTTATTTTATAATAGTTTTACAACAGGAGAAGAAGTACTCTATGGAGCTACTTGCTTCTCTAGGTCTTTTTCAAGTTTTTGGACGTTCTTCACGTGGGGAAAGAGTTCCGCGCACGCCAGTTCTATTTGCATCACCGCCGAGCTGATTTTCTTCAGTGAGACGTTCAGCTGCGTCAGAGTTTGTTGCGGTGTGCTGCTCTCAGCTATCGCCTTACCCTTCTTATCCTCAGTTTTCTTGGGAGCACGTTTCTTTCGCCGTCTGCTGGAGACGACCATGTGCTCTTTCAGGCCAATGATGTTGGTTTTGAACCGTTTCTTGGGTGGTTCTTCGTCGGAGCTTGTCGGGAAGGCAGTGCCACCGATGTAGCTGTTGTTCTCGGAGTCTGAGGTAGTTCTTGATCTCAGTGGAGAGTCCATAACTGTGTGTGAGTTTGCCAGTCATGAGGATTGGTTTTTATAGAGGATGAGATGTCCCTTAAGGGTATAAGCGACATTTCGCATTGAGTTTGGACACCTGGCAGAGTGTGCCAGAAGCTTATCGTGGTAGGACACACGGACAAGACAGAATTTCGGGGACGAAATTCTTTTTAAGGTGGGTAGACTGTAACAGCCCGGGTAAAAATTTTGGATTTTACCGAGACTGTAAAAGTCTTTTTACCGCGATCTACTATTGAATTAATCTTGGGTAATTAATTCAAGGTAAATCGGGAGTCGTTTTTCGGAACCGAGAGTTTTTCCGCGCTCGTGATTTTTCCGTGGATTTTTCGGACCTAAGTTGGTATTTTTCGGGTCCCAGAATTCTCAGAGAAAGCACACCGGAAAATAACTAAGGGGGTATCAGTTATTTTCTGGTCCGGACCGGACTCACTGCATTATTGAAGAATCACAGGCTGAACAGTTCATTTTTCATCTTTATAACCGGGGAAGAAGGAAGCAAGAGAAGAGAGGAAGAGAAGAGAAAAAAAGAGAAAAGGAGAGGAAAAAAAAAAGAGAGAAAAAGAAAAGAAAAGAGAGAAAAAGAAAAAGAGAGGAAAAGAAAAAAAAAGAAGAAAAAAAAAACACATATCACACAGAAAAAAACAAAGAATTTAAAAAAAGAGAGGAGAAGAAAAATAGAGAAAAAGGAAAAAAATGAAAGAAATTAGGAAAATAGAAATAAGGAAAAGAAAAAAAAAAGAAAGAAAACCCGGAAGATGATGAACAGTGTCGTCACCTCCTCCCCCTCGGGTTACTGTTCATGGGCAGGAGATCGACACCGTTTCGCGCCACACCACCACCGCCGTCAGGGTCGCCGTGCCAACGCGACCTCGACGCCATTGCCTCCTTCCGTCCCCGCTGCGAGACGCGCCGCCGAGCGCCGATGACCCGCCGTGCGACCCGCTGATCCAGCTCCCTCGTAGCTGCCCCTCTCGCCGACAACACAGCGCCGCCTTTCCACCGCCTGTGGAGTCGATGCCTCACGCCGCGCCTCGCGATCTCCTTTCCTCGCGCTCGCGCCGCCGCCGCCAGTAAGGTAAGGCTGGGTTTTGTTGCAGACCCGTTTCCTTGGCGGGTCGCGAACCTGGTTGGTTGACCTGGGTTCCGGGTTGACCAGCCATTTAATTACGAAAAAAAACATATATATATATTAACTTATTTTGCTGGTTTAAATTTGGAAAAAAATATGTATTTATATTTTGAAAATATAGTTAGTTCTAATTATGCCTTATGGAAGAAATATATATATATATATATGTGTATATATACTTGATTTTGAAAATTAACGATAATTATATTTGAGTAAATAGTTTTTTCTGTCCCTCCACTTTATCAATTTCGCATTTATTGTCCCTTTTCGTTTTTTTTCACTCATGTCGTCCCTCAACTCTTGATTTACTGGATCAGGTGGTCCTTTTTACCTGCTGCAGCAGGTTAGTAGCTGTGGAGCTGACACGTGGCAGTGGGGCCCATGATTTGCATATTTTTTTATTGTTTTTATCCTTTTTTATATTTTTCCAAAAATTTATGCCTTAAAAATTTTTATTTAAATTAAATTTTTTTTAGAAAATAAATGTTAATTTGTTGATAAAAAAATTAAATATGATCATCATCTCACCTAATCCCTCTATAATATTCCGGTTAACAAAATTGAACAAAATTAACCAAAATTAGAATTAAAAAAAAACTAAAACAATGAGAGAGGCATATCTGATTCTAACCTATAAATTAAAAAAAAAAACAAACAGTGGAGGATACCAGTATATAATGAGGGAAATTAAGAATTATTTATTTTAAAAGATTTTAAAAATAAAATTTGATTAAAGAAAAAAATAATTTAATAAATAAGTTGTGTGTGGGCCCCACTGCCACTTGTCAGCTTCATAGCTATCAACCTGCTGCAACAGGTAAAAAGGACCACGTGACCCGGTAAATCAAGAGTTGAGGGACGACATAAGTGAAAAAAAACGAAGAGGGACAATAAATGCGAAATCGATAAAGTGGAGGGACAGAAAAAACTATTTACTCAATTATATTTTGTTTTGATAAATTGGTATTATGTTTATTTAGAAAAAAAAGATATATACCTTGAATATATTTCTGGAGTATTCTATAAATATTTTGTAATTCTTGGAAAAATATATATAGGTATATTTCTGAAATATATATAATTATGTTGAATTATAATTGTTGAAAAGTATTTTGTCTTAGAAAATAAAAATGTATATATATTAAATTGTACTTATTTTTAGAGTAAGTTTTTATGATTATATATTTTCTGGGAAATGACCTGTACAGCATATGATTAATATATATATTTTTGACAAATAATAATATTTTGTAATTATATTATGATAAATAGTTTTATTAAAAAAATAATAATAAATATAATATTTTAGAGAATATATATATACATATGTTATAATGTCCAGAAAAATTGTGGTAATTATTATTTTGGAAAAGTATATTATTTTATGAAGATATTTTGGAAAAAGTTTTAATTAAAGTATGGTACCGAAATTATATTCGGATATACGTACGGTATAATATTTTCGGTAAATGGAAATAATAAAAGATATGTAACCGGGATGGGATATTTCGCAGTTTTGGCATCATAGTATACCGATTATGTGCATTTATGTGAGTATGTATTGCTTTGATGTTTTGGTTTGGATATCGGGCAGTTTCCCGAGGAGCCGGCATCGGACCGGTCATTGTTTCCGTGGTTGAGTAATCGGCCAAGGTGAGGATGGATTTCCTTCAATATGTGCCTGTATTACTCGGTTATTATGCTTAATGTTTATTGCATTGTTGTTGCATGCATTTGTTGTGATTGTGGTCGGGATGTTTATCCCATGTTGGTTTTTGGGATGTTTATCCCCGTGTTGATTTTCTGTGTCTTTTGGAATAAGTATAATGGATTAATTAATAAATTGAGATAAGGATGTCAATCCTTAGTTTTGGGTGGGATGTCTATCCCGGTATTTTGGTTAGGGATGTCGATCCGTGAGATTTGGTTTTAAACGATAATATAATTGTCACGTGGTAAGTAGTGGTACGACTCGATGGTTTAAGACTGTTTCGTGGTGACCATGACCTGGGTTACTTGTGATAAGCATGTCTATGCTTGAGATGTCTTTCCCGTGATTATTTTTGGGCTGTCTATCCCTGGGTTCGTATTTTTAGGATGTCGATCCCTGGGTTCTCTGGATTTGGTCTGGCACCCGGAATATGTTGATAACCAGGTCTGACGTCTAGCTTATCCGTGACGGGGCCCGGAAAGATAAAATTGGAAAATGGATTTTTGTTTAAGTCTTTTTGGTCTTTGACCGGTTTTGGGTCGAGTCTTTTGTATTGGTATATATTTGGTGGTTTTTACCTGTTTTTGACCTTGAGTAATTTTAGTGTGCATATTGATTGTCTTTCCTTTGTCGGTGAGCACTTCGGACTCAGCCCTCACCTGCGGGCTTTCATCCCGTAGGATGAGTTATTTGTTGTACAGGATTGGTGCATTCCAGACAGGCTGCGGCGTTATTCCTTGGATAGGGCTCGGATCCATAGTTTGCATCAGTGTCGCATACAGTGTTTTGTGAGTTATTAAGTCTTCCGCTGTGCATTATATTGTTATTATTGGGCCATTGGGCCGGTTGAGTTACTATTGATGCATTTATTTTGGGCTGTTGTGCCCGTGTTCCTGTTGTATACACTGTATGCTGGGCTTGGTTTGGTTGGGTCGTCACAGTTCCGGCACGGGTTTACTGTGTACTGTAAATACGGGTCGGGGCGTTTCACTATTATTACGAAAAAAAATTAAAATAGAAATTAAAAAGAATATTAGAAAAAATATAATAAAATACTCTATAATAATATAAATAATAATTAATTTTTCAAATTTATACCTGCATCATTTATGGATCCATGCTTGGGCCTATATAATTCACCCTAAAACAAAAAAAATGGGCCGATATAATTGACCCTAAAACAAAAAAATATTAAACACAGAATAAAAAATTATAAGAATTAATTAATAATAAACATAAAATGAGTCATTTTTAAAATAGAAATCATAAAAATAAATAGAAAAATATATTATTATGAATAAAAAATTTATACAAAAAATAGAAAATAATTCTGAAAAATTAAAAAATATTTAATAATAATTAATTTTATACTTTAAACATACATAATTGAGTCCTAAAATAAAAATTTAAAAATAATAGAAAAGAATTAAAAAATATATAAAACATAAAAGAGACAACAAAAAAATATTATATAAAATAATAATATAAAGAACAATTAATTTATGAAATAAAAATTTAACAAATTAAAAGACATGAAAAATTAAAATATACCTTTGCATCAATTAAACTCATACCTATGCTAATAAGAAGGTTCTATAATTTTGTATTCAAGGATTCTTACAATCTCAAAACTCTAACTTGATTTTTCCATAAATCATTGTCATGAGTCAATTCATCCAAAGCTTTAATATGCATTTTCCTGCACAAACAAAAAATATAAAAATAATTAAAATAGATTGGAAAAATAAAAAAATATAAAAACAAATAGGATGCTTAATTATGAGAGACAAAATAACTTTAATATTATATCAACATTCATACGTATGCAAATAGAAATAAAACAAAAAAAAGGAATTAGAGAGAATGAGTGAATTATAGAGAAACTGTATCACACACAGACAGAAATTATATCTAGACCTTGTATAGTGAAAAAATAAAATAAAGAAGAAGTAAAAGGAAATGAATGAATGATAGAAAAAACTGTATCACATACAGAGACTATTATTTCACATACACAAACAAAGATTGTATCTGTATTTATAGAGAGATGATGGATTTTTTTAGGAGATGCACGATAAAAAAACAAAAATGATTAAAGGTTAGTTGGGTATAATATGATTCTTATCAGATAACAATAATAGAGTAAATCACATAATATATATATAACACTCTCTGCGTGTGAATTTTTTTTGACCAATTTGGGTGTGACTGGAATTCTTTTTAAAAGAATATAATTAATGTTAGATTCATCAATTTAAATAAAAAAATTTTATCCTTATCTTTATTGATTAGAAACTCTGCTTATCAGTTTAATGGAAAAAATATATATAATACCAATATCTGTGTGAATTTTCTTTTGAATAATTTGGGTGTGTCTGGAATTCTTTTTAAAAGAGTAAAATTAAGATAGGTTATTAGTTCCAATTTTGCGTGTGAATTTTCATTTGAACAATTTGGGTGTGATTGGAATTCTTTTTAAAAGAATATAATAAATCAGGTTACTCTAGGATAATTATGTTTGTCATTATGACTAATCAAACTACACCTGCAACCCTCCAGATGGCAATAAAGGAATAGTCCAAAGCCTCCACATGGCAATAAAGCAAAACTCTAAAAATCCTATGTGTCAAAACCTGGTGAGGGATACAACTTTAAATATATATAATAGATTTGTTGAGAATTTGTTGTGAGAGAGAGAAACTTGTACATGTGTCCTCTTATAATTGGTTTCGCTGTAACAAACCTTTACCCATATAACCGTAGAGACTATCGGCTATGGGATGGTTTTGGAAATCAATTGACTCACTTCTCTTTTCTGATTTCTCTTGCTTCTCTTTCTATTTTCTCTCTTAAATCCCCATTTACTCAATTAATCGTAGAAGAACCCTAACAGTCTGCTGAGAATTCTCTGAGTTTTGAAGAAAAAAAAAACTGTGGAGGTGGTTTTTTAAGATAATGAAATTGCATGTCTGTGATGTCAAATTTAAGGTTTTTGATTGTGATTCAGTCCGGAACAATATATTTCTGGTAGTACATTTTTTTCATTTTGAACCACATGTTTTTTTGTCGAAATTTTGAACCATATGTTGCTGCTTTAATCTCATCACAAACTTATCCTTATAAAATATGTGACATATAGACTTTTTTAAAAAACAATGAAACTAAAGATACAAGAAGAAAGAACAAATATGTCCATTGCAGTTGGTTAGGTCCAGTGCCAAAAACGGGTCAATAGCTAACTAATTATGCACTTATTATATGATTTATACATAATTCTGATTCTGCAATTGAGGGCCGTATTCTAAATCTGGGTGCTAATTCACTTTTACATAAATTGACAGCTTCTTGGTTTTGGTGCATTAAGTCAACATACCGCAAGATAATTCTTGCAGATCAACTACATACGTTGTTGATGCCGCAAAATAGATATACTGTTGTGTCTTGTTTATTATATCGGACTCAGACTAGGATACGTGAATTATCGTATGCTTCTTCAATCTTATTTATGTCACACCAAAATAGATGAAGAATCTGATACGATATATATTATGTAATTATTGTTGTGTATTCACGATTAGGATTAGGGTTACTAAGGGTATACTTGTCATTGTGTCGCATACATGATGTATATAAATATTTGCTGTAATAACAATACATACATACGTTTACTAGAGCATTAGGTGGTAGCAGAGTGAAACCCTAACCTTACTTGTCTAGCCGATTTCTTCTTTTTCTTCTTCTTCTTCTTCTCCTCCTCCTTCTCCTTCTCCTTCTCCTGCTTCTCCTTCTCCTTCTCCTTCTTCTTCTTCTTCTTCTTCTTCCGTGAGCTCCTCATCCTCTGTTGCTCCGGCCTCTATTCCTCCATACAATCTTTCTCACCAAATTTTTATCAAACTCACGCCCACCAATTACTTATTGTGGCGTGTTCAGTTTCTTCCCTAGGTGAGTGGCTATGGAATCGAACACTTCCTTAACAACTATCTGCCCGCACCTCCACAATTTCTAGTTGACAATCTGCCGAATCCGGCTTATCCCTAGTGACTGCCACAGGCTTAGACTATTTTCGGGTGGATTGTCTATTCAATTTCAGAAAGCATCCTCCCACAAATTCTTTAGTGCTAACACTGCTCATGTTGCCTGGGAACAGCTTCATATTACCTATGCCAAAGCTTCGAAACCAAGGATTTGTGACCTAAAGCACCAATTGGCCACACTTTCCTGCGACACCGAATCGATCCAAGTTTATCTACAACGGGCTAAAACTGTTGCTGACCAGTTTGCTTCTCTCCAGCATCCTGTCCCTGATGATGATCTTGTCGAGTATATCAAGAATGGACTGGGTTCCGCTTAATGTTCCTTTGTTAGATCGATTGATTCCATACATGTCGATTTGGATTACAATAGTTTACACGATATGTTGCTGCTGGAGGATCAAAATTTGAAGATGGATGATGACAAGTATTCAAGTATTCTGTCGCTGTTGCCCTGATGGCTCACTTTGGACAGCCTCAGTTTGCTCCTCTCTAAGGACAGAGTCACTCAACAGCCTGTTTTCTATTCTCACGGCCGTGGGTCTCGGGGTTGAGGGTGTGGCCTCTCTCCTTCATGAGTTCCTTCTTTGCTTGTTCAATATCTTGGCTCTTCTTTTGTGATCACTCAATCTGCACCACTTGACACAACAGGGCGACAATGTTACAATTGTGGTGGTTATGGGCATCTCTCTCGGGTTTGTCCTACTCCAAGGACTGGGTCTGCAGGTTATGGTGTTTCTCGCCCCTCCTCCAACTTTACTTCTACCTCCACCAATGCCAATTCCTCTCACCCGTGGATCATGGACAGTGGCACCACACACATTTAACTTCTCAATTGGATAACCATGGCATCCATTCTAAATACTATGGTCCCAAGGAAGTTATGTTAGGTAATGACTCTTTTCACCCAATTTCTCATGTTATTTCTACTACTATCCATATCTCTAGTCGCTCCTTCACTCTTCATAATTTACTTCATGTTCCCACTGTTACTCACAACCTCATATCCGTTAGTTCTTTTATTTCCACTAATAATGCTTCTGTTGAATTTCTTCCTGACCATTTACTTGTGAAGGATTTAACCACGAAGAACGTCCTGTATACTAGGCTATGTAAGAATGACCTCTATCAGCTTCCAACATCCTTTCTAGTGCCTCATGTTCAAGCACACAGTGTGACCCTGTCGACATGGCATGCTCGTATTGGCCATGCATCGTATTCTATGCGTTCACTGAAATCGGCCAAGCTCTTTTATTTCCATCAAATGTTCCTGGCCGATACTGGACTTATGCCTTTTAGACAACCGTTTACCTTATCTATCGCCTTCCTTCACCACCTCAGTCCCATGAGACTTTGTTCCAAAAGCCTCCTAATTCAACCAAATATGGGTCTTTTGGTTGCCTTTGTTATCCTGGGTTAAGACCATATGCCAAGAATAAATTTAGTCCTCGTTCTGTTCCTTGTGTCTTCCTTGGTTATGATTCTTCTTCTAACAAATTCTATAGTCACACTCATAACGGCTATAAGTGTTATGATGTAACTGCCACTTCTCCTACCAGTATCCCTTCCCCACTCGAGACCACACCTCCACCAGTCACTATCTTCCCACCACCACGGACTCCTACCCCATTCGCGGACCCAAGACAATCTGCTACGGCTGCTGCTATTCCCCTATTGTTGTGGCATCTCTACCCACCCCGCCATAGCGCCTGGTGCAACACCATACTAAGTCCACCCACACCATGGTCCCACGGATTGGCGCTGGCTAGACCATCAAACCTCCTGGAAAATTGACCCTTTCGGCCCGTGTATCTCCTGTTGAGCCTACTTGCTACACTCAGGCTGTCAATTCTCTCGAGTGGCATTCTGCCTTGCTTGCCGAATATAATGCCCTCCTCACCAATGGCGCATGGCACCTCTTCCCGCCTCAACAGGCTTACAATGTTATCGGTTGAAAATGGATTTTCAAGACAAAAACCAATCCCGATGGATTTTCGGCCCGTGTATCTCCTGTTGAGCCTACTTGCTACACTCAGGCTGTCAATTCTCTCGAGTGGCATTCTGCCTTGCTTGCCGAATATAATGTTAGTAATATGCCCAAAAGCCAATCTATGGATGATTGTATTCATGTATACAATTTTGAGGTTATGCCTATATATATGATTATGAGATAATCGATTGCACATATATATAACCCTAGTGTATATGTATTTGATATGTATATTCTTAAAAGTCCCTAGTCGTTTATTATTATGGTTGGGTTGTAGTAATAAAATAAGACTAGCGTATGTTGAGGATTGTATGAGTTACGAATTCTACATACGGGTACAAGATGGGGATCTTGTTGACCGGACCGACCCACATAAGAACGCTACATGGAACGTTATATGTATGTCGATAGCGTTTCTTATAGATGTATTGTCCTCCGACCTGAGATCATCAAGGTATCCAACATATGAATCATGTNCCAAATTGCTGCAAAACACTTTTTGGTTATCAAAATTCCAATCCAATCGATTTTTTTTTTTTATAATTTGCTGCCGAAACAGTGAACAGTACGATGAACAGTACGATGAACACACTTTTTTTTTTTTAATAGACTAATAATTCGGCAGATTTAAAACAAGAATCACAAAATATAAAAAGGATAGTTGATTGATTTGATAACCTGAGCTCCGCCACCAAAATTGATACGGCAACACACCTAGCCAGTCCTAGAAGCACCTCCGTATCTATGATTGTCCCGACCTCAAATCTCAACCAATCGTGCACTCTTTATGCACTGTCGATCTTCACCTTCCAGCAATTCGTGCTAGGCAACAGATGGACGCAGAAGCCCCTCCACCTCCTAATCTCTTGATGCTAGACAACAAAGAACTAAGCACAAAGGAATATGAACACAATAGCAAATATTATTACCTGCAGTTGTTAGCAAATCCCTAAAATAAAACAAGCAAGAGAATCCACTCTTGTAGTGAGAATATCAAAGTTTCTGAACTTTTATTGTCTTCAATATTCTGAGTAAAACAATAACATAAGACCCCAATTTATAGAACTCCTAAGTTGGCTACAGTAAACCCTAGCTACAGTAACCGACGTCTACAGTAAACCCTAGCTACAGTAACCCGCGTCTGCAGTAAACCCTAGCTACAGTAACCCGCGTCTGCAGTAAACCCTAATTGGACCAGGATTTAATTGAGCCCACATAATTTGGACACTAATTAAAACCTTATAGTTATAAACCCAAATAACTAAATAAACTAAAGCCCACATTAATCAACTAATTAATATTGGACTTGACCCAACATAATAATAATAAAAAAAGCATGCCGATTTAATTGTTCCAATTAAATAAAATCGGCTACTAGAACATAATGAAAGTAAATGGAAAATGACGACATCTAATCAATGTCGACTAAGCCCAGATAAGTGACAGTAGGATGATGGGCTTCAACTTCAGCTCCTCTCCAAGCTTGATCACTCGATCTTCCAACAACTCAATATTCAAAAGTGCTTGAACTTGTTGTTGCAGCTGATCTTTGAACGTCTTGGACCGAGCCCGTGTCATTGGACCCGTAGGAATCACCAACTCGCCAGCTCCCTGAGTGCCCGCATCCAAGTCCGCATCACAAAGAGACCGAAGCAAGTGCAAACCCTAAACTCACTTCACCAGAAAGAGAGGTTGTTTCTCAAATCGATAAGCTCAAGCTTGGTCCACAATCCGAGTCTGTACTACACGAAGAAACCATGGTGCCTGTTAGTAATATGCCCAAAAGCCAATCTATGGATGATTGTATTCATGTATACATATTTGAGGTTATGCCTATACATATATATGATTATGAGAAAATCGCTTGCACATATATATAACCCTAGTGTATATGTATTAGATATGTCTATTCTTAAAGTCCCTAGTCGTTTATTATTATGGTTGGGTTGTAATAATAAAATAAGACTAGCGTATGTTGAGGATTGTATGAGTTACGAATTCTGCATACGGGTACAAGATGGGGATCTTGTTGACCGGACCGACCCATATAAGAACGCTACATGGAACGTTATATGTATGTCGATAGCGTTTTTTTTAGATGTATTGTCCTCCGACCTGAGATCATCAAGGTATCCAACATATGAATCATGTATTTTGATATTATTCCTAGTCATCCGTAACTGGGTGGACATAAGGGTAATCATTGGGTATATGACGAGTATGTAGTGGGTTTTGATTGATCAAGAGGGGATTCGTCCGACCTATATAACGGGTATATTATCGAATAGGTTTCTTGATAGAGTTGAACTGTTAAATGCATGGCCATGCTCGGATAGGGTGATATGATGATATCACGGGTATCCGTTTTATACAGTTAACTCGAGGATCAAGAAACCGAGATTAGACATATACGAGATTGACGTTTCCATGTCTCGGTCTAATCTTGATAATGGGACGATAGGACGATGACATATTCCGAGGCATAGTGAATCAGTTCTGATCTTGTCGTTCGGGTAGCAATGATGTGTTGCTAGACGCCGCTCTTTGTTTATGATTGTAAAATGAGATTTTACAATCATTGCCGGACGTTACAAGTGCCTACAGGGTCACACACATAGAACCGATGATTCGAGCAGATGGTCGAACCGTGGTTGGACCATGGTTGGACCGGGTGTGGTTGGACCGTGGTTGGACCGTGGTTGAACCAGGGCCGGTTTTGGATCAATAATTATTGATCAGGCATGAGTGGAGTGTTGTGTGTGTTGTGCTGGAAAGAATGATGGGAGCAGCATTATCTTGTCTAAGATATGATTTAGTGGGTGATGGGCCAAAGGTGGTAGGCCATTACTTGCACTATCTTGTGTCTCCACTTGGTTTTGAATGATCAGATCATTCACCTCCTTGCTGGTCTTTGGCAAAACTTTTTTGCTGCTCCCCTCTCCTGACTTGTGCTTGTCTTTCAGTCCACACACATACACCACCATCTCTTCTTCTTTGAGAAAGAAAGGAAGAGCCAAAAACACACCTTACACACAGCCCCGGTTTTTGTTGCTAGCACACCAATCCGGGGAGTTCGAAGCTTGTTTCGTGGGACGACTCCAAGCTATCACGGTTCGTGTGGATACCGTAGAGGAGCAGGTCTTCTTCTTGCTCTTACTGATTCCTTACACAAGTTAGGTGAAAGATCCTAACCTTACAGGTATGTAAAAATTGTTATACGGTTTACTAGCTTCACATGTGTTCTTGGTTGTTTCCCTTGTCTTCCGCTGCATCTTTTTGCTTCTATATGAATGTCATATAGCCTAGGGAAACTTACAGTGGTAGCGGAGCAACTTGTGACGCTCTTAAACCGTGTAAATGATGCATATGTGATATGATCAACTAAGCATGTGTAGGAATCAACTTGTATATGTGATATGCTAGGTGATTTTGAACATGATGTGTTTTGTGGTTATCTAATGATATGCTAAGTTTTGTTTTGGTATATATGATTTGCCATGCAAATATGTGCATAGGTTTGGTATGTTTTGAGTAAATATGCATGATATGTTTTATGTGATATAGCATGATCATGCCATATTGTGTTCAATTGAGTATATGAGATATGCATGTTGATTTGTCAAAAGTGTTTTGACAAGAAGCACTTGATTGGTATGAGATATCAATTAAGGTGTTTATGGTAGTAGATCGAAGAGTTCGATTAAGGAAAACCGAGTGTCGGTTTGTGTTTTGAACGATTGTCGTTCAAGGGTTGTATGGCCAAAACATCGATGTTGGTGTGACCAAACATCGATGTTGGCATGGCTTGAGGATTGGCCGAACCTTCAAAACATCGATGTTGTGTCACCAACATCGATGTTTAGATGAAGCTAGAATCGGCCGAATCTTCAAAACATCGATGTTGTGTGACAAAACATCGATGTTCTCATGCAGGTGCTCAACAACATCGATGTTGTAAGTGACAACATCGATGTTATTTTGCTTCGGCCAAATTGAATAAATTTCCAGAACTCGGAAAACATCGATGTTTGTTTTTACAACATCGATGTTATAAGGTTCAAGAAGTTTAAACATCGATGTTCCAATCCAACATCGATGTTATTATGCTACTGCCAAATTTTGAACTTTAAGGGTACTCAAAACATCGATGTTGTAATGTCCAACATCGATGTTTTTGAGACTCGGCCAAATGGTTTGGAGTTCAAGCACTCAAAACATCGATGTTGAAATTGCAAACATCGATGTTTTTGAGCTACGGCCAATTTGTTGGGAAAGTTGGACTTTCACAACATCGATGTTTAAGTTTAAACATCGATGTTTACTTGTCACAACATCGATGTTTTTGTGAAAACATCGATGTTCACTTGCATTTGTTTTCAAATTTGCTTAACATCAATGTATGTTTAAATGATTATATGCATGAGATGTATGAACATATGTTGATGAAAATATTAAGTTCTTAGTTGCCTTCCATGATGAGCACTAATCATTGCTTAGATCAACACTAGGTAGGTTTTGCCCTAGCAAAGGTGCCTATGTTTATCCTAGCAAGGTTCGAGAGGATAATTGTAATATCCCGATTGCTTGTTGTGGGTGAGAACTTAACTAGGTTACCTTAATAGGATTAAGAACCTAGAGGCAAGGGTTGAGGAATGTCTATAAGATAGACTTGGACAAGGTGTTGTTCACTCAACTATCCAAGAGTTGCATAGAGATGTAATTGACAAGAGTTGTCTACCTAAATAGCTATGATGTAGGTGATCAGCCCTAGCTGACTTATGTTGTAGTGAAATGTGGATCTTGGCCTACTTGTTATCATTTTACTGATTCTTAGTAGGAGCATCATTTAATTAAATTCCTTGTTAAATGATTTATGTATGCATGACTCTTATTTGTGTGAGTTGATCTTTGTTGTAGAATTACCATGGCACAAAACACAGGTACACTATCATTGCGATCTGTCCTTGAGAAGGACAAGTTGAATGGGAATAACTTCCTATCTTGGTATCGCAATTTGAGGATTGTCCTCAAACAAGAAAAGAAGCTGTATGTCCTTGAAGGGCCAGTTCCGATTGAACCGGCGCCTTCTGCACCCAGGGCAGAACGGGATGCTTATAAGAAGCATCTCGATGATGCATTGGATATAGCATGTTTGATGCTGGTAACCATGGACTCGGGGCTTCAGAAGCAACACGAGAAAATGGGGGCGTTCGATATGATCGAACACCTTAAGATGCTCTTTCAAGAGCAAGCTAGGCATGAGAGGTATGAGACCTCTAAAGCCTTATTCCAATGCAGGATGGCCGAATCATCACCCGTGAGACCTCATGTGCTGAAAATGATCGGATTCATTGAGAGCCTTGAGGGTCTCGGATTTCCTTTGCCAAAGGAGATGGCTGTAGACTTAATCCTGCAATCGTTGCCGGACAGCTATGGCCAATTTGTCATGAACTTCAACATGAACCATCTTGACAAATCCTTGTCCGAGTTGCTCAATATGTTGGGAATAGCTGAGCTACAAATGAAGGCAAGTAAGTTCAACATATTGATGATTGGCAAAGGCAAAGGAAAGGGTAAAGCAAAGTTCGACAAGAAGAAGAAGAGTGCCAAAAGGTTTGGTGCAAGTGCTTCTTCTTGTGATCACAAGCTTAAACCCAAGGGTGGAGTTGCTAAGGATGGACATTGTTTCCATTGCAATAAACCGGGCCATTGGAAACGCAATTGCCCAGTTTACCTTGAAGAGGTAAAGAGGAACAAGAAGGGAAGTGAGACTTCTACTTTAGGTATATTCGTTATAGAAGCTAATATTTCTACTTCTGCATCATGGGTATTAGATACCGGATGTGGTTCTCACATTTGTGTAAATGTGCAGGAACTAAGAAAGAGTAGAAGATTGGCAAAGGGTGAGATAGACCTACGTGTGGGGAATGGAGCAAGAGTTGTTGCATTAGCCGTAGGGACTTATTTTCTATCTTTACCTAGTGGCTTGGTTTTAGAACTTGATGATTGCTATTTTGTTCCTTCCATTAGCAGAAATTTGATTTATGTATCTTGTCTTGACAAGAAAGGATTTTCATTTGTAATAAAGAACAAATGTTGTTCAATTTATTTCAATTATGTATATTATGGTGGTGCAAATTTAAGCAATGGATTGTATGTTCTAAACCATGAGATGCCGATCTATAACGTTAGTACCAAGAAGGTTAGGTTGAACGATTCTAACGAAACGTACCTTTGGCATTGTCGACTAGGCCATATAAACGAGAATCGCATTGCTAAGCTCCATAAAGATGGACTATTAAACTCATTTGATTTCGAATCATTTGAGACGTGTGAATCTTGTTTGTTAGGCATAATGACGAAGGCTCCTTTTACCGGTAAAGGTGAAAGGGCTTCGGACTTGCTAGGTCTCATAGATACCGATCTATGTGGACCAATGTCGACACAGGCTAGGGGCGGTTTTCAGTACTTCATTACATTTACTGATGATTTCAGTAGATATGGATATGTGTATCTAATGAGACACAAATCCGAATCCTTTGAAAAGTTCAAATAATTCAAGAATGAAGTACAGAATCAACTCGGTAAAAGTATTAAGATGCTTCGATCAGATCGAGGTGGTGAATACTTGAGCCAAGAATTTCTTGATCATCTAAAGGGTTGTGGTATAGTATCACAGCTTACTCCACCGGGTACGCCACAATGGAATGGTGTATCCGAAAGGAGGAATAGAACCTTGTTGGACATGGTTCGTTCAATGATGAGTCAAGCTAATCTTCCTTTATCCTTTTGGGGACATGCATTGTTGACTGCTGCTTATACACTAAACAATGTTCCATCTAAATCGGTCGAAAAGACACCATATGAGATATGGACTGGGAAGCGTCCCAGATTGTCTTTTATGAGGATTTGGGGCTGTGAGGCTTACGTAAGACATGAAGCTTCGGATAAGCTCGGCCCTAAATCCGAGAAGTGCCTATTTGTGGGTTACCCTAAGGAAACCAAAGGGTATTACTTCTGTACTCCCACTGACAACAAAGTGTTTGTTGCTCGGACTGCGATTTTTTCTAGAAAAGGATTTTATTTCTAGAGGAATCAGTGGGAGGCAACTAGAACTCGAAGAAGTTCGAGATCTAGAGACTGAGATGGAACAAGGACAGGAACCACAAGGTTTTGTGGATGAGAATCCTGTTCCTGTAACACATGGACCACGTAGGTCGGATAGGATTCGGCATGAGCCTGAGAGATACGGATTTCTCGTGAATCATACCGGAGATGTGATGCTCATATGTGAGGATGAGCCCACTACCTATCAGCAGGCCGTTGCGGGTCCGGACTCCCAGAAGTGGCTAGAAGCCATGAATTCGGAGATGGAATCCATGTATCAAAACAAGGTATGGACCTTGGTTGATCTACCCGAAGGGGTAAAACCCATAGGGTGTAAGTGGGTCTATTAGAAAAAGACCGACATGGATGGTAATGTGATTACCTATAGAGGGCGATTGGTTGCGAAAGGCTTCAAACAAGTTCATGGTATAGACTATGACAAAACCTTCTCACCAGTTGCTATGGTTAGATCCATCCAGATTCTGTTGGCTATAGCTGCATACCATGACTATGAGATATGGCAAATGGATGTCAAAACCGCTTTCCTAAACGGAAATCTCTTGGAGGATGTGTACATGACACAGCCTGAGGGTTTTGTCGATCCAAAAAATGCCAATATGGTATGCAAGTTGCAAAGGTCCATTTATGGACTTAAGCAAGCTTCAAGGAGTTGGAATCTTTGTTTTAATGATGTAATCAAAGAGTTTTGTTTCATCAAAAATGAAGATGAACCATGTGTTTACAAGAAGGTTAGTGGGAGCACAGTAGTTTTCTTGTTGTTATATGTTGACGACATTCTACTCACTGGGAATGATATTCCGACACTATAGTCTGTTAAGGCTTGGTTAGGAAAGAATTTCTCAATGAAGGACTTAGGAGAAGCTGCCTATGTGTTGGGCATAAAGATCTATAGGGATAGATCCAAAAGCCTTCTCGGGCTAAGTCAGAGTACGTATATTGACAAGGTTCTAAAGAGGTTTAGAATGGAGGATTCCAAGAAGGGATTCTTACCCATGTCACATGGCGTCTCTCTCTCAAAGAGTCAATGTCCTAGTACATCTGATGAGAGAAAGAGAATGAGTGAGATCCCTTATGCTTCGGCAATAGGATCTATCATGTACGCCATGTTATGTAC
>JAKUCV010003015.1:27687-76167 GCA_028386065.3 Turnera subulata
GACCTATATAACGGGTATATTATCGAGTAGGTTTCTTGATAGAGTTGAACTGTTAAATGCATGGCCATGCTCGGATAGGGTGATATGATGATATCACGGGTATCCGTTTTATACAGTTAACTCGAGGATCAAGAAACCGAGATTAGACATATACGAGATTGACGTTTCCATGTCTCGGTATAATCTTGATAATGGGACGATAGGACGGTGACATGTTCCGAGGCATAGTGAATCAGTTCTGGTCTTGTCGTTCGGGTAGCAATGATGTGTTGCTAGACGCCGCTCTTTGTTTATGATTGTAAAATGAGATTTTAGAATCATTGCCGGACGTTACAAGTGCCTACAGGGTCACACACATAGAACCGATGATTCGAGCAGATGGTCGAACCGTGGTTGGACCATGGTTGGACCGGGTGTGGTTGGACCGTGGTTGAACCATGGTTGGACCAGAGCCGGTTTTGGATCAATAATTATTGATCTGGCATGAGTGGAATGTTGTGTGTGTTGTGCTGGAAAGAATGATGGGAGCAGCATTATCTTGTCTAAGATATGATTTAGTGGGTGATGGGCCAAAGGGGGTAGGCCATGACTTGCACTATCTTGTGTCTCCACTTGGTTTTGAGTGATCAGATCATTCATCTCCTGGCTTGGCTTTTGGTTGACGTTTTTTGCTGCTCCCCTCTCCTGCCTTGTGCTGTGTTTTTCAGTCCGCACACATACACCACCATCTCTTCTTACACACAGCCCCTTTTTTGTTGCTAGCACACCAATCCGGGGAGCTCGAAGCTTGTTTCGTGGGACGACTCCAAGCTATCACGGTTCGTGTGGATATCGTAGAGGAGCAGGTCTTCTTCTTGCTCTTACTGATTCCTTACACAAGTTAGGTGAAAGATCCTAACCTTACAGGTATGTAAAAATTATTATACGGTTTACTGGCTTCACATGTGTTCTTGGTTGTTTCCCTTTGTCTTCCGCTGTATCTTTTGCTTTTATATGAATGTCATATAGCCTAGGGAAACTTACAATGCCTCCAAAGGAAGGGTTTAATTCCAATGCTCATGACATCAATCTGGAAGAAACAAAATCGGATGCTAGAAATACTGTTGTTGATAGTATTGTTAGAGTGTTGAGAAAGGGGCTGAATCTGGTGCAAAGATTAAGTCTTTGGCTAAACCTAGATCTGTTAGTGAAGGTTCTGGTTCTTCAAAAACCAAGATTGATGTGCTTTCTGAATTTGTGAGATCATTGGCGCCACCTCCGGGAATAGATGCTGAGGATTTCTATGTTGAGAAGATGAAGCAACTAGGGGGAGTTTTAGATAATCTAAAGGAAGACTCTATTGTTGCGAACAGAGGAAATTTGGCTGCTACACGAGCCAAATTTGCAAGCCCTGTGAAAAGGAGTCTGGCTGATGGTGAAACCAGATCTGAAGATCCAAAGAATGAAGAAGCTCTTGAGAAGAGCACAGAGAAAGCTGATGAAATTTGATACGAGAAAGCCAGTACCAAGTGGAACTCAAGATCATGATGGCGCCATTAGCTTACCTCAAGGACCAGTCACGAGGGCTCGATTGAAAACGATAAAGAATCACATGTTACATTATGCTCAAGCTTGGGTCAATCGGGAGTTGCAAGAAGATAAATTAGATAAATTCGGAGATGAATTTAAAGAAACTCCCAAGTTTGTGAGCATTTAGAAGGATTCAAGTCACAAGTAGCCGTTTTACCGTTAAACCCGAAAATTACTATTCACTGCGAAAAATTACTATTCACTACCGGCGTTTACTGTTTATTTTCAGGTTAGAAAATCCACTAAGGAGCTAGAGATACCCACTATCCATATTGAGTGCTCTTTCATCATTTGGTTTGTTGGTGTGGTTGGTGTTAGTGTGGTTGGTGTGCATTAGAGAAAACAAAAGCTTTGTATTTTAAATTCCATCCTTTGCTTTTTGGCTTCTATAAAAGCCAACCATGTATCAAGTTTGGAATCAGATTACATACATGAAATTTGAGTGAATTCTAAGGAAGCTAAATGCTTTCCTTTGTTGTTCTTCTTGGTTGAGAGATTCAATCACAAAAAAAAAAAACAAGAGAGGGATTCTTTTGGCTTTACTCTTTAGGATTGATTATTCTTATCAAGTGATTTACTTGTGGTGAATAATTAATTCCTTGTATTCCTAATTATTTGTTGCCTAATTTTTTGAGTTTAGGAGGTGAAGAATAGGGTTACTAAACCCTAGTTTGATTGGAGTTTGGAGGTCTTGGGATCAATTAGTTGCAGAGGTAATCCTAGTGGAATTCTTGGGTTGTTGCTGCATCAGTTGGTAGCGGAGCTTATAGGTTCGATCAATCATACCATGTGTTGTTCAATCCTTGCTCTTCCTATTGTTAATCTTGTCGTCTTTCAATTTTTCTTCTCTTCTTGTTTTAATCTTCCTGTTTTTCAAAAGAAAAAAAAATATTACAACATCGATGTTTGGAACCAAAACATCGATGTTGGGATAGTAAAATTTGAATTTTTGAAGCTAACGGTCACCAAAACATCGATGTTCAAACCCTAACATCGATGTTCTTAAGCTTCTGTCAACAAAAAACTTGGAAACCATTGTAAAAACGTTGATAATCAAACCCCTACATCGATGTTCTTGAGCTTCTGCCAAAGAAATCTTGAAACCAATTGTTTAAACATCGATTTTCAAACCCCAACATCGATGTTCTTAAGCTACTGCCAAAGAAAAACCTGAAACCAGTTTAACCATCGATGTTTAAACCCCAACTTCGATGTTTTTGAGTTTCTGCCAAAATTATTTTGTGAAAACATCGATGTTTTGAAGCCCAACATTGATGTTGTAGATATTCTGTCAAAAAAATTTTGAAAACGAATTGTAGGAACATCGATGTTTAAGACACCAACATCGATGTGTTGAGGCTACTGTTACTTTCGACATAGTTGGGAATATCGTCTTTCTTTCTGCTTATTTGATCATCTTGTTTGTTTTCTTTTCAGCTTTTCCAAATTGAGTGATAATTGTCTCATATCATTCAGTTGCTACAACAATCCACAACATACATTATCTTGTCCTTGCGTGTGTTCTTTCTTCTTGTTTGTTGGAGTCTTTTATTTGTTCTAGAATTGTTGTTCCTTTCATTCTTTCTTTAGGCTTTCATTGTTTCTGTTAATTAATTGTTACAAGTTGGTTGCTTGATTTTGTGATATCTAATCCTAACTAGTAAAGTTGAAACATAATGAAGAGAGGAAAAAGGCTAAGAGTTACATCCCATGCCAAGAGTGAACAAACACGAGTGTAAACACGTGAGGAAATATTTTCTGCTAACACTTTCTTGCAGGTGATAAATCATGGAAACATTGAGGTTTGATAGAGGACGCAGAAAGTCCTTAGCTGAGTTGTCTCATCCTCCTGATGGAGCATTGAAATGGTTAGAGAGGCGAAGAGCCTGGAAGTCGACTCATGTGCACTATAGTCATGCTGAAGATGATTTTGATGAATATGGAGAAGAAGCATGGCATTGTGACCAATGTAGGGAAAGGGGAGGATGCAATGCACAAAACAAAAGCTACCAAAAGGTATATGCAAGAGAGGAGTATCAACTGCTAGAGTTGAACGCCATAAAGAATACCTTGAAGAGAAACGTCATAAAGAATGCCTTGAAGACAACAAAAGTTCCAGCGAGAGTCTAAAAGGCATGAGAGAAGCTGGTGTAAAATTTTTAAAGGCATTAGAAGCTTCGGCGAAGCGTGAGGAAGAGAAGAAGGCTAAGAGCCTTACAAAAGGAGAGCTAGAGATGAAGGCTGAGAGCCTTGCAATAGGAGAGCTAGAGATGAAGGCTGAGAGCCCTACAAAAGGAGAGATAGAGAGGAAGGATGAGAGCCTTGCAAAATGTGAGCTTGAGAGGAAAGCCGATGGCTTTGGAAAAGGAGAGCAAAAATTGAGAGAAGATGGTAAGGGTGTGATCGATACCATCAAAGAGAAAAGAGAAAAGAATGGTGACTTGAGTGGAAAAGGTGAAGATAAAATCGCCATACTCGAGGAAAAATCAGTGGAGCAAAAGAAACAAGTTTTAGATATAAACAAGAGAGAAGTGAGGGATGTGTATGAGGAAAAGAAAAGTTTGTTTGTACTTTTGTACAAAGAAGCTTGGTCTAAAGCTAACACTAACCCTTGTCTTTCTAGTTTTGCTGTTGTCTCTTTGCAGGATTTTAGGGAAGCTTTCCTTAAGGAGTTGGTGTTATATGATGCAAATGGATTTCACTTAGACTCTATACTGGTGGCGCAATTAGAACCTGGTGGAGGACAACTATGGCGCCAATTGAAGACATTAATGTTAGATGGAGGCCAAATTGAGATTGGGAAGCTCAAACCTACAGTGAAGAAGCATGATGTCGAACCTGGTGGAGTAGTACGTCAAGTAAAAGTATTGTCTAGTACTACCTCCAATGGTGAGCCTAAAGAGAAAAAAGTCGACTGTGAGAGAAGTGAAATGGGTGAAAAAGTCGATATGGTTGAGACAAAAATAGAGAGAAAAGAGAAACAAAATCTATATCCAAAAGAGAGTGATATGAGGGTTGTTTGTAAAGAAAAGAAAGGCATATTTGTACTCTTGTATTATGATGCTTACCTTAAGGGATCTGACCTTAACCCTTGTTTTTCTAGTCTTGTTGTTTCTTTGCAGATATTGGGGGATGCTTTCCCTAGGAAATTGAAGATCCTTGGAGAAATTGAGTCCACACATGAGGTGCCAATTACAATCAAAAGGGATCACCGGATTTTAAGTTCCTATTCTAAGACTTTAATGCCTAAATTGGACAACATGATGAGTGATTTATATTGTTGTTCTATTGATTATCATCCATATAAGTTACTTGTTATGCCTATTTTTTGTGGAACGAACTAATGCTTGTTGCAAGTTGATTGATCCAGGTGGAGAATTGACGCTGTTTAGGGGAGTTGAGCATAAATTCGATCACAAGCTTGGAACGCGTAGTTTACTGCCAAAGATGAATGGGAAGTGGAAAATGAGTGTGGATTGCCGAGATGAACAATCACACGTAAAGTATCGATTTCTGTTGTCTAATGAACGCATGACTATGTTGGTTCAATTTTATAGTGCTTGTATGCATGTGTGTTTAATTAACTTGCTTGGTGAATGCGTATGTGCATTAGTTAGGTTTGGTAACACAGAATTTTTGATTGCATGTCATGAGTTGTTTCTTATAGATTGCATTCAGTTTGGTATTATATGTTTTAAAACTTGCAAACTAATTCGTGTTGAGTGTGTTATTGCATGCTTGATTTCTGACAGTAGTATGCGTGTGGTTCTCGCAATATCTATTGATTTCACCATATGTGATGCACATGTCCAATCACATTCTTTGATGCATGTGTTCCGTTTGCATTACATGAAGTTGGACAGTTACATATTGATTTCATGAATCTAAGTGATATTACACATGTTATTTACAAGATCCATAGAATTATGAATTTCATTGCAGGTCATTCATTTGATGATGTTTTACAAGTGATCTGTTTGCAAAATGTACAGTTGGTTATTAGATATGTTGTTCTCACATTGCATGGATTATTCGCATTTAGTTACTGCATATTGTTGCATGAGACTGCGAGTTGTTACTTGTTATTGGATGTAGTACGTGTTGATGCTTGTGTTTATTTCAGATTGAGTGTTGCATATGTTATGTTCGTCTTATGTTTTGATATTTTGCATGCTGAATCTGTCGAGATCTTAAAGGGTGCCATATATGATGAAGTTATGTTCTATTTCATATTGATGTCGCACGGTATTCCTAGGATATTCATGTTTGATAGAGGCCCTAAGCTCTTGGATTATTGTTTGCCTGTGGCACAGAGAAAATTGGTGAATAAAATGCTAATTCTTGCTTGTTTTCAAGTTAATAGTGGTTTACCACTTGTTTTCTAGTTATTTCTTTTACTCTTATTTTCTAAAAGGAATGCACGAGCTGATTCCGGGAGCAGCAAAATGCCATTCAATCCAGGAGTATGGGATTGGTTACTCTGTGCCTTTGAAAGGATCAATGACAATGCATACAAGATAGCTCTGCCTGGTGAGTATGCAGTGAGTGCTACCTTTAATGTTTCTGATCTTTCTCCCTTTGATAATGCAGGGACAAATTCGAGGACGAATCCTTTTGAGGAAGGGGGGGATGATACGAGCAAGCCAGTACCAAGTGGAACTCAAGATCATGATGGCGCCATTAGCTTACCTCAAGGACCAGTCACGAGGGCTCGATTGAAGACGATAAAGAATCACATGTTACATTATGCTCAAGCTTGGGTCAATTGGGAGTTGCAAGAAGATAAGTTGGATAAATTCGGAGATTAATTTAAAGAAACTCCTAAGTTTGTGAGCATTTTGAAGGATTCAAGTCACAAGTAGCCGTTTCACCGTTCAACCCGGGAATTACTATTCACACCGGAAATTACTATTCACTGCCGGAAATTACTGTTTATTTTCAGGTTGGAAAATCCACTAAGGAGCTAGAGATACCCACTATCCATATTGAGTGCTCTTTCATCATTTGGTTTGTTGGTGTGGTTGGTGTTAGTGTGGTTGGTATGCATTAAAGAAAACAAAAGCTTTGTATTTTAAATTCCATCCTTTGCTCTTCGGCTTCTATAAAAGTCAGCCATGTATCAAGTTTGGAATCAGATTACATACATGAAATTTGAATGAATTCTAAGGAAGCTAAATGCTTTTTTTTGTTGTTCTTCTTGGTTGAGAGATTCAATAAAAAAAAATAAGAGAGAGATTCTTTTGGCTTTACTCTTTAGGATTGATTATTCTTATCAAGTGATTTACTTGTGGTGAGTAATTAATTCCTTGTATTCTTAATTGTTTGTTGCCTAATCCTTTGAGTTTAGGAGGTGAAGAATAGGAATACTATACCCTAGTTTGATTAGAGATTGGAGGTCTTGGGATCAATTAGTTGCAGAGGTAATCCTAGTGGAATTCTAGGATTGTTGCTACATCAAAATCCCTCTCAGGATTCCAATTCTAGTTGATGTTGAAGCCAAAAAGGATTTAGTTCATACTGCAGAGATTGGAAAAGAAGCGGCTGACGAGGCAGAAGAGGTGATTGTTGAAAATCAAAGTTTGCTTCCTGAAGAGAAAGATGAGAATGTGCTGCCAGAAGGAGATTCGGCCCAACCAGAGACCAAATCTGATGCTGAGAATGCTGTTCCTGAAATTGATGTAGAGAAAGAAGCCGAGAGCTCAAAAACCATATCAAATGTACTCAGACCAAAAATGCCAAAGCACTTATCTCAGACTCCAACCACTCAAACATCAAGAGCTCAACTTTTCAGGCCACACGTGCTCAAACTGTGTTTGGAAGAGGAGGAAATAAGCTTGGAGAGAAAATTGTTGAAGTTGATTCTGATGATGATAAAAGAGAGAATTCACCTATTGTTGATGATGACAAGAGCTCCAGAAAGAGAAAGAGGAGTGATGAAGACAAACAGAAGTTAGATGATGATTTAGCTGATGATGAGCCAAATAACAGTGACCAGGAACCAAATGAGAGCGACAAAGAACAGAAGCAGCTCAGACAAGAAAGGATTAGATGATGAGTCTGATAAGGGAGATGATAATGATGTTGATAAGGATGATGATTAGGAAGACAAAGAGGAGGACAGTGAGAAAGAGCCAGAGATTGAAGAGGAATCTGAGAAGGAGGAAAAAATTACTCCAACTTCAGCAAAAAAGAAGCTCAAGGCTCTAACCAAATCTGGATCCAGCAAGAAGGCCAAGAAGAAGTACTTCACTCACACCCCGACTTGCACTATGGTTCTAAATGACTTTATGGGAATTGGTGTAGCCAAACTGTTGAAGGATGCTAAGCTCACTACTTTGGTCACCTTGAAGGAGTAAGGATATGAAGCCTTGATGAAGGACTTAAATGATAACAAAACTGTGGAGTATGGTGATAATGGTCTGCTCACTTGCATCAAAACAAAGATCAAAAGGAAGAAGATGACAGTGACAGCCGAGATGATTTGTGACCTGTTAAAGATGAAGCCGGGGAAAGTAAAGTTCTATGACTCTGCTTCTGGAACTCCAATCAATATCCCGAAGACTCCCTGTCACTCCAAGCAGAATATGCTTCTCTTTGGGAGCACCAAGTCTGGTAACTACATTGCCTTGAAGCCAAGAGAGAGAGCTTTGATGTACACTCTTACTAAGGTGATCATGCCAAGGAAAAATTCTCGCACAATGATCAAGAAACTTGATCAATGGATCATTGCTTGTCTTATCGAGCAATCTTCTATCTGCTTTGGAACTCTTATTTTGCATCATATGGAACTCTTATTCTGCATCATATGGGCATCTACAAGGAACATTCTCATGGTGCACTTATTACCTTATTGGCTAAAAAATTGAAGATCAAGCCCACTGCGGAGGATAAGGCGATTAGGCTAAAAGAAATGAATGCGGATACCTGGTCAAGATGTCTATCATGCCAAATCCGAAAGGAGAATACTCTGTGACCAAATCTGGAGCCGGAAAGAATCACAAACTTGAGGAACTGAATGTTCTGGTTACTGGTATAAAGGATGAGATTAGTGAACTGAAGAAAGAACTTGGGTCCATGAGGAGCCAAATGAAGAAGTTCCAGACTAAGACATTTGAGAAGCACGACCAAATCACTGCCGCTCTAACTCAAGAAGATTCTGATGAAGATTGATGCTCTATTGACCTGATGCTCTTAGGTCATGCATTGCATTTCTCATCTGTATTTAGCTTAGTACTTTTTATAACTATTCTACCTATGGTTTGTATTACTTGAATATTTGGTTTGTGCTTGGATATTTGGTTTCTTATGCTTTTGGACATTTGGATTTGGTATTTTCTATTATCCGCCCTAGGTTTTATAAGTGTTTTCTATTATGCGTCATTTTTTTTAAGAAGGAAGAAGAACCCATGTGAATCTAGAATAATCATCTACTATAACAAATGCATACTTCTTACCACCAAGACTCACAGTTTTCATAGGACCAAATAGATCAATATGTAGAAGTTTAAAGGATCGAGAAGTTGATACCACATGTTTTGGCCTAAAAGAACTTTTGATTTATTTACCAAGCTGACATGCTCGACAATTGGTTTCTGCTTCGAACTTTAGTTTTGGCAAACCATCAACCAAATCTCTCTTTGACAGAATTGAGATAAGTTCAAGATTAACATGCCCAAGCCTCCTGTGCCATAGAGTTGAAGTATCTGTTCTTGCACTAAAGCACTTGATCTCAGGATTTGTAACATCATTTAAACATATAGAATACAGATTACCAATCCTCTTTCCAACAAACAAGACATTCTCATCATCAACTCTACTTAGAAGACATCTTGATGATTCAAAAGTAACTCTGAATCCGTTGTCACAAAGTGATGCGTGTGCTATCCTGCAAGTGCACAGGGTTGTTGTAGTACTTTTATCAAGATCGTATCCACAGGGACTGGGTTGAATCTGTTTTCCTTCAATTTCAGACAAATTAGACTTGAAAACAACTAAACAAGAGTGAATTGGGTGACTAATGATTAAAACTAAAAATGAGCAGTAAGGTAAATATAACAGCAAATTAAACGAGGAAGAGATCAGAACTGGTGAGTTCTTAGGCATCCGGGGTCCACATGTCCTGATTTATGCTTATAAATTACTCAACAGCATCATCACAGGCTGAGCCTGTGGATGAGGCTGTGACTAATTAGATGTATTGTCGGGGCTCTCAACCTAATGTACTATCAACAGCTTTCGATCTTATTAATAGTTCCTTAAGCTTCCATCTACCCCTGTCACTAGAGTAGACATCCACTTAAGGATGAGGTTCAATGTTGGTGCAAATTCCCACAGAGTCTCCTCACCTTCTTTCAAATGTCTAAGGAGTGAAGGCTGACTATTATAGGTCTAGCACTCCTGGCTTCTCCTTTCAGTCCTTCACCAGGCTGCTACTAAACTAAAAATATGCTACCCAATAATCAATCAAGAATCAAACTAGGAGTTGTGTTATCTCTTGACTATACTGTCACGGAATGAGGCTATGCTGGGCACAGCCTGATGCTGTCGACAACAAGGGAGTCAATTATAAGATTGGTTCTTGCAGGCGCTCTCAACCTATACTGCACCCATTTGCTTTTGCTAACAGGTGCCTCCCAAGGTTCTCATCTTCTTGGTGCTTTCGCATAGGTCAAACTCAGGGGGGGTGAAGATTGGTGTTGAGGCTAATTCCTCAATTAGTTTATAACCTCGTCACAAGCTAAAAACTAAGAGTTTGGTTGTTGTTGTTCTAGTAACTGTGGTTTCTCCTTTCGGTCCCTCACCTAGCTACTTGTGTTCATGCATGGGTTTGATTAGAACCTAGACATGGAGAAGGTTCTCAACATCTAAAGCAAGAAAATGGGTTAAGAACATGAGCAATTTATTTAGCAAAAACCGAGTACATGCTTCCCCCTTCAACCTAAGAAGGGGTTGTTTAGTTCATAATCAAGGTTACAGAAACAATTGAAGAATGGATTGGCATCATGTTTGTGAACAGACTAGAGGTTAGAGACGACACGGTTTCTACCCAGAAAGGCTCTACAACCGTGTTTTCCTTTGGATCCTTGGTGTTTCTGGGTCCTACCTCTTTTCTCAAGCCCTCTGTAACTATGGGGTTTCTGGGGTTTTTGATCAGGGGATTCCTGGATGCTTTCCAGCCTTCTCTTTTCCCTTTTTGTAGGTGCAACTCCCTTCTCTTCTTCCTACCAACTTGCTGAAGAGCATGGATGTTTGGGCAAGTTGGCTTCTCTATCTGCTAGTGTGTGTGTCAGGATAGGTATGATGGGCAGCAAGTTGATTGGTGGGTTGGTAGTGGGCTGCAGGTTTGGCAGAGGGAATATTGGAGTTTTGAGTGGGTAATTCCTCTGGCCACCTTCTGGGCACTATGATTATTATTCTCCTCTGCCAAAAGGCATTCCGCAGCACTTAGGTTGTGTTTTGCAGGCTCCATATGCAGGATGAGCAAGTGGTGCAGTTTAATATTGTTTCTGCAAATCTGGGTTTTGGCAGGTCGCACAACATGAGGCTGTTGACGCACAGGTTGAGGCTGTGCAAGGCTTAATTGCAGTCCTCCTTCAACTTCTTCTTTGGTTGGTTTCTGCCTCTTCTGCCAAAAATGAGGTGTCATGAAGACTTCCTATAAATGAGCTGGGACAAAGAGCCTTAGTGGAAATCTTGTGATTTGCAGGTGGAATTAGGCCTTTAATCGAGTTTGTAATGAACAATAGCCTCAAGGGTTCTGCAACAGGCTCATGCTGTGGCAGAGGCTGTTTCTTCAAATTCTTCAATGAAATCTTCCCAAATTGGATGAAATGCACCTGAAATCACTAATAATGCAGTAAAGGGTAGGAATACAGGAAATATGACGGAATTATGCATTGGAGGCATATAATCATGAAAGAATGAGCACATATCATGCCTATAATCATGCCTAAAACTATGCATATTTCGTGTGCATGACAAAGCAGACTAATACTAAGCAAATTGTACTTAAGATTATCAACAAGAAGCACATGCTCAATACTTGGATGAGCACCATTCTTACCGATACTGAGGATTTTTCCTTTAGAACTATCAGCAAATGTAACATTACCTCGGTGTTTTGAGAGAAGGGATGTAAATTTTGTTAGAACTAATGCCTCCTTGTCTCATACAAGTTTTGATATTGACAAACCAATTCAAAATGATGACAAACTTGAAGCAAAAAGAAATCAATCAAAGAACAAAATGCACAAGAATTAAAGTGACAAGCAAGAAGAGCAAGAAGAGTTAGGAACTTAAATTGTACAAGGTTAAACACTCAATTCTTCTAAGTTATTGGCTCAAAACAAAATCAATTTACCCATGCATCAAATAGCATCGTTTCAATCATAAAAAAGATTTTTGAGCTAAGAACATCGATGTTCCAATTGCCAACATCGATGTTCCTACCTTTCAAATGATTTTTGAAAACCGGCAGAAGCTCAAAACATCGATGTTGGCATCCCAAACATCGATGTACTAGTGACTGTTGCCTTTAAAAATTGGTTTTAGCAGAAGCTCCAAAACATCGATGTTCTCCATTAAAACATCGATGTTCTGTTAATTGTTGTTTTGGCAGAAGCATTCAAACATCGATGTTCATGATTTAAACATCGATGTTCTTTCAATTGCTGTTTTAAATTGTTTTTGGCAGTGTTCCAAAACATCGATGTTCCTTTGGTCAACATCGATGTTTTAATGACTGTTGGACTCAATAATTCATATTTACTGGCAGAACATCGATGTTCTGGTTCTAAACATCGATGTTCAGCCGTTATGAGCAGAAACCTTTTTCAGCTTCCCATGCTATTTTGTCTAAAGGTGTTTTGGATTGATTCTCCAACGGTCATATAATTTTTCAAACATATAAATAGAGTTATTACACCTCTATTTGTTAACAATCAACTCTCTACATTTTAAGCATTCATTGTTATACATTCATACACATTTTTATGAACCAATATCCTTGAGGATTGAGAGTTGCCTTTATAGAGCTTATCTTGTTTACTCATATCCACTCTTTGAGAGAGTTTTGCTCTGTGAGATTTAAGTGTAGTCATACACCTTAAGGGAAGATTGTTCCCTTGTAGCAAATTCATAGGAAGGGAGTTTTCTTTCTATGTGAGAAGTCTTGAAGTGAGGTATCTTCAAGCAAGTTATTAGAGGTTCGTGTGACTCGAACTCTAGGATCGTAAACGGTTTGTTAAGAACCCGGAAGCTTAACTTAGATAGTGAATTCTTCGAGAGAGTCTCTCGGAGGACTGGATTAGCCATACAAGTTATGTGTGTGAACCAGTATAAAATTCGGTGTGTCCTTCATTCTTTCAATCCCGCAATAATTTCCTGCAAGTTTTTGATTTCGTCCATAAAATGCTATTCACCCCCTCTAGTGTAGGGCACCTATTCTAACAAATTTTGGTAGGTCACCTATCATATGTCTTGAACAACCACTGTCCAGAACCCATTCATCCCTTGCGTCCTGTCAAATGATCAAGTTTTAGGTAGCCAAACTAACTTGGGTCCTTCAGGGTTAGATTTGGCTCCTTTCGAAACCCAAATATATTTAACATGGTTGCTTCTCTTCCTATGAAAACATGATCTGATCATATGAACAACATTTCCACAATAATAGCATGTAATATCAGGTCTATATGAGTACTAATGATGTCCTTGCCTAGGATGTTCACCATATCTAGGTCTATATTGTGATCTAGATTCTGCTTTGACAAATTTAACTGGTTGATTTGGCTTGTTAAAAACTATATGTGTAGCGCCTACTCCACTTGTATCTTGTGAATGCCTTTGTTGTCCTAACAGCATGTTCAAGCTATCTCTTTCTTTTGTGAAAATATCAAAGGAGAATTTTAGATCCTCTACTTCAGCCTTAGGAGCATCATTTTTCTGGATCATATTTTCACAATTGCTCAAATTGTTTGCTAACTTTTTCCCAAGTTCATCATATGCATTTTGAGCAGCAAGCTTCTCTTCTTTTAATGACTCAGAAATAGATAAACTTTCAGTATCAGCACATTCAAGAGTTTCATATGCAGTTTTGTGAGATGCATGTTGAAATTCAAGCAGATCAATACGTTTCTTATATGCTATGTTTTTCTTAAGTGCATGTTTATACTTATCATGCAATTCTTCAAATCCATCTTGTAATTCATCCAAAGTGTAGTCAACATAATCATTTACCTCATTATCTTCTCAAGCCATCAAGCATAGATTTACTGCTTCATCAGAGTCAGAGTCACTTAATGAATCCAAATCATCCCATGTTGACATAGCTTTCTTCCCTTTGTTTCTAGGGAAATCAGATTTGGCTTTTTGATGTGGGCATTCTGACTTGATATGGCCTTGGTGGTTGCAGCTAAAACACATCAGTGAGTCTTTTTTTTGTTCATTCGATTTGGCACCTTGGAAACCCTTTCCTTTCATTTGCCTTCTCTTTCGAAGAAATTTGACAAACTTTCTGGTGATTAGTGCCATATCCACATCATTGTACTCATCACTTGAGTCTTGGTCCGCCTTCAGTGCCAAATCTTTCTTCTTTGGCTTTTTTGTTTCCAGTTTAGAACCATGGACTATAAGCTTGCCAATGAGCTCATCATAAGTCAGAGTGTTCAGATTCTATGCTTCTTCAATAGTTGTGACTTTTGGCTCCCACTCCTTAGGTAGAGATCTAAGAATTTTTGCCACTTTATCTCTATGAGTGATGGGTCTACCAAGTAAGGCCAACCCATTGCAAAGAATGGCGAAGCGTGTGTCCATCTCTTGCACAGTCTCTCCAGCAGCCATTTGGAAGAGCTCATAGTCTCTCATGAGACAATTCAGCCGAGACTCCTTTACTTGATTAGTTCCTTCGAGTGTTACACAAAGAAGGCTCCATATTTCATAGGTTGTGCTACAAGAGCTAACCCTTTGAAATTCACTTTTGCTTATACCACATAGTAGTATATTTGTGGCTTGTGCATCAAGCTTGGCTCTCCTTATCTCATCTTCAGACCAGAGTTGCAAGACTTTTTGAGGTCTGGCATAAGGGCTCTGAAAAATATTCCATATCTCAAGATCTTTCCCTTCTTTCTAAACTTCCAATATTCAAAGTTCACTCCATCAAAGTGTGGAGCTCTGTTAACACTCGTACCTTCATAAGCCATGATCTTTTTCTCTGGAGAATATTCCACTAGATTGAGAAAGCAGCTCTGCTACCAATTATTGGCCTAGAAAAGGCTAAGAAAGGGGGGTTGTATTAGCTTTTCCTCTTTTTTGGATTTTATGAGATTTGGCTCGATACTGAAGCCAAATGTGAAACTAAATGGAAACGTAATAAAGAAGACAAAAAAGCAATGGACACAAGCAATTTATAGTGGTTCCCCATTCAGGAGTACATCCACTACCTAAAGGTCTCCCCTTTAGGATTTCTAAACTATCCACTAACTTGGTTTTTGTAGGTGAGCCAAATAACCTATGATATTCAAGTTTTTGCGGGCTGAACTTGCCAAACCTAACCCAAAGCTGAACCTAGCTTTGTTTATCCAACAAGATAACCCTTAATCCTGCTGATTACAACCTTTAACAAAGAAAAGCTTCAAGAGTGACTCACTCAAGTAGTTACACAAATTAAGTACAAAGAATAGCTCAAGGTAAGCACTTATAACAACTTAGATTCTCTTGAATGGCTAGGTTCAGTTGCTGTGAGGCTTCATTCCTCTATTTATAGATTCTAAGGATGGGGAAGAGTGTCTCTCAATGGCTAGTAGGCATTCAGGTGGCACACAAGTTGACTTATTTCTCCATTAATTAAACTGTCCACGCAGATGAGCCAAATCTGGATATTTCTTAGGCAGAAATTATCTTTCTTAAAAAAGATTTCCAAAAATAGAAAGTATGGACCATCAGATCTTCCAGAGGTGAGAGAGGATGTGAGGAACACTTTTCAGAACTTTTTCTGACCCATGGAGAGGAAGTATAATGGTTAGTGTAGTTGCTTTAATGGCAACCACTTTTCTGGACCACTGTTGCAACTTTTGGGACCACAGCGCCAACTGCCCAGAAAGCGACCTTTTGGTCGATGCGGTGAAGCCAAATGTTCCTGGTTTTGGTTTGAGCGAGAAACCAAATTTTTTTGCCAAAACTAAAAACACACAAGGCTTACCAAAATATTTGTTAATCAATATAATGGTCATTGAATAATCATCATAAATATACTAAACTGGATGAGTCTTAATTAATTACTTAATTAAGTCCTTAATCACATGTTTAGGCTAACAGAGGTGATCTATTCTAAGGGATCACTCAATGATGTTGAAGGGTAGATGAGAAATGCAAGTGTGTGGAGAATTGATTAGAGACCACAGACCGAATTGCTAAGTATGGATAGAATGATGACCGAGAATTGGGAGAGGCAGTGCAGTTGTTCTTTAGGGTCTAAATGTTGAGTCGAGTCAAAAGGGGCAATAGTTAAATTCTATGACCAACAATCAACAACGTAACTATTTGAGCTTTGATTTTTCACATAAGGAATAAAACTTTGATTTCCTTATCTTCTGTGTGCATATGGCAAAGTGTGCACGACTTCATGACATTCCATTGGATCAATCTAGGGGACCATAAAACGAATAACGAAGACCTGATTCTGTAGAAGTAATCCGACCTTATATAACATATATTCAACCAACCCCAGCCGATTCCTAAACACTTACTCGCATTAGCCTACAAACACATACCCATATTGACACCTATCTAGCCCAGCCTCCATGTTAACCCCATCACATCCACTTGAACACTTGTCAAGAAATGCTGCTCACAAAAATGAATCAAGCTTTCGAAAAAAAAGTTCCATCTAAATGCACCTACTAAAAGAAGATGTCACCCTCCTTGAAATTGAAAGAAAGAAAAGAAGAAAGGAAAGAAAAGAGGGGGGCACCTTCCAAACTGTTAGAACTAATGCCTTCTTGTCTCATACAGATTTTAATATTGACAAATCGATTCAAAATGATGACAAACATGAAGCAAAAAGAAATCAATCAAAGAGCAAAGTGCACAAGAATAGAAGTGACAAGCAAGAAGAGCAAGAAGAGTTAGGAACAAAATTTTACAAGGTTAAACACTCAATTCATCTGAGTTATTGGCTCAAAACAAAATCAATTTTACTCATGCATCAAATAGCATCTTTTCAATCACAAAAACGATTTTTTAGCTAAGAACATCGATGTTCTAATTTCCAACATCGATGTTCCTGCCTTCAAACAATTTTCAAAAAAGTGGCAGTAGGTCAGAACATCGATGCTGGAGTCCTGAACATCGATGTTCCTGTGACCGTTACACTTAAAATGTTTTGTAGCATCAAAACATTGATGTTCTACTTTGAGACATCAGTGTTCCTTCAATTGTGTTTTCAAATTAATTTGGCAGTGCTACAGAACATCGATGTTGCAGTTATAGACATCGATGTTCCAGTATAAACATCGATGTTCAAATTTTCAACATCGATGTTCTCATAAAGATCGCTTTTAAACTGTTTTGGCAGTGTTCCAAAACTTCGATGTACCCTGGGTAAACATCGATGTTTTAGTGACCGTTGGGCTCAATAATTCAAATTTACTGGTAAACGTCGATGTTCTGATTCTAAACATCGATGTTCTGCCGTTATGGTCAGAAACCTTTCTCAGCTCCCCATGCTATTTTGTCTAAAGATGTTTTGGATTGATTCCCAAACGGTCATACATGTTTTCAGACCTATAAATAGAATTATTACACCTCTGTTTAAGCACAATCAACTCTCTACATTTTAAGCATTCATTGTCATACATACATTCCAATTTTTATGACCCAGTTTGCTTGAGGATTGAGAGTTGCCTTTATAGAGCTTATCTTATTTACTCATTTTCACTATTTGAGAGAGTTTTTGCTTTGAGTGATTTAAGTGCAGTTATACACCTTAAGGGAGGATTGTTCCCTTATGGCAAATTCATAGGAAGAGTGTCTTTCTTTCTGTGAGAGAAGTCTTGAAGTGAGGTATCTTCAAGCAAGTGATTAGAGGTTCATGTGACTCGAACTCTAGGAATGAAAATGGTTTGTTAAGCACCCGAAAGCTTAACTTAGATAGTGAAATCTTCGAAAGAGTCTCTCGGAGGACTGGATTAGCCCCACAAGTTGTGTGTGTGAACCTGTATAAAGTTCGGTGTGTCCTTCATTCTTTCAATTCCGCATTTATTTCCTGCAAGTTTTTGATTTCGTCCGAAAAACGCTATTCACCCCCTTCTAGCGTAGGGCACCTATCCTAACACAAACCACAATCCACAAAAATGATCTAGATGATAGCAAATGTGTCCCCTCTCAAAAACAAAATGAAAAGAAAAAGAAAACAAAAAAAAGGAAAGGAAAAAAAAAAGAGAGAAAAACGGGGAAATGGAAGTGACCTTTAGTGCTTGAATGCTGATCCATCATCCATTCCCGAAAATCGGGAAGAAGAAGCGATAGTGAAGAAGACAAGTGTTCTTCTGCTACCTTAAGCCTTCTTTTAAAAAACCTCCAGGTAGCATCTTTGATTCTCCTATGGCTTTATCTTTTGATGGTGTTGAAAATAGTTAAAATTTGCCCAGTACTGAGACGATTATGAGTCCTTTGCAAAAATGGGCACTAGAAACAACCTTCAACCCTGAGATTGCTGAGAAAGTTGTTGTTGCTTCACTAGAACCATATTTTGTAATTAGAACCTTGTATGATGCTAAAGAAGTGGCACTAGTGCAGAGTCCTGGTGCCACCAAAATTCTATCCAATGTGCCTACTGCGAATGAAATAAGTACCACGGTTCATGTTATTTTTAGCCAATTTGTTAAGTTTTGGGTCGGATAAAGCCAAACAGTACTTTGTCGCACTAATTAAAATATCTAAGTATGAGGATGATAATAAGAAGTCTGGTGAATCTGAGAATTCAGAGGCGTATTTGGTTGCTGACAAAACCAAATCTCTAGAAGAAACAACTACTGTTAGTACAAAAATGGTTGCTGAAGAAACCATTCCTCCTACACAAAAGGTAGGAGAACATGTGCAAAAGGACAATGTTGCTGTAGAGGAGTTGCCAAACCTGAATGCAACCCTGGCTGAGGGCTCTAAGGAGACTAGCCGTGATGGTCTAACACCTTCTAAAATCCTGAAGACTGTGAAAGGTGCTGAAAAAGTAGCCTTGAAGGTGAATGAAGATTTGGTTGGACAAAAACCAGATGATGTGCAGAAGAATACTGAAGAAGAGGCTCATGAGGAGTCAGAATCTGACAATGGAAAAGAACTGGAGAAGCAACCAAAAGATGTAGAGGAGCAATCTGTGTCTATTCGCCAACCTGAAAAGCCAAAGAAGAAGCGAACAGATGTGGTTTATGGAAAAACCAAAGCTCCAGCAATGAGGAAGCTGAGTGCTCGTCTTCTTGACAAAGACATTATCAGGAAGACAGGAAAGAAGAAGAAGCAGGACACTCGCAACCATCTGAATGACTCTGATTCAGATGAGGTCCCTACTGATGAAGAGATGATTGAGGAAGAATCATCTAAGAATAGGAAGAGAGTAAAGGAGAGTGACTCGGAGAAGACTTTGAGTTACAAATCTGCTGGAGATGATCTGATTGATGAAGAACTAGAATTAGAAGATAACCCTGCAGATTATTTCATCTCAAGCTACTACTCTGACAAGGAAGAGGATAACGAGGAAAATAAAGAAAAAAAGGAGTGTGAGAAAGAAGATGAATATGAGGAGAACGATGATGAGGAAGAAGAGAAGGAAGAAGAGGAACAGGAAGAAGAAGAGGATGTCGAGGAAGAAGAACAAGTTGAAGAAGAAGCTGAGGAAGAAGAACAACAAGAGAAAGAAGAGGAAGCTGAGGAAGAAGTTGAGGAAGATCAGGAACCAGAAGACGAGGAAGAAGAAGAAGAGGTTCCTGAGCCACCCAAGAAGAAAGCCAAAACAAGTATCCAGGCCATGACCAGTGAAAATTTGAAGAAGAAAGAGGATGATAGCAGCAAGTGTAAAGCTCTTGCTAAGACTTACAATGTTACTTTGGGAGACTTTGAGACTCTCGGGATCACATTAATTCTTAAGCATTATAGGCTGGATTACTTGGCTACCTTGAAGATTCAAGCAGATTAGATGATAGTGATTGAGTTTTATGAGAATCTACGGGTGAAGAAGGACAGAAAAGAAGTTGTTGGGTAAGTGAAAACCATTGTCCGAGGCAAGAAAATGAAGATCACTGCTGATATCATTCAGGATGTCTTGAAATTGAAGAAATGAGCCATCAAGCAGTACAACACCACTTCCGGGTTAAGAGAGAATGTTGATGGTGGTCTAACCTATAGTCAGCAAGTGAAGATGGTATATGAATCTGCCAAGAAGGGTGCTTATCAGTAAACAAATCCTCTTGCTCGAGCAATGATGTATATGCTCACAAGAGTGATTCTGCCACGTCCTTGGCACTTGGCTGATATCACGAATGTTGATTTATGACTCATTGCTTCAATGATGAAGAAGAGTCCTATCTGTCTAGCATACTAGATGATGCACCACATTGCCCTCTACAAATAAAAGAGTCATGGCTTGCTGATTACACTCATTGCAAGAAGATCTGGTGTGAAATCAACCAAATCTACTATTCACATGTAGCTTTGACAGATTGATCGAAAAACGTCTACTCTTTTGAATGTTTTAAACTGCATGATCTTTGGTATGTTCCTATGATCTTATTTCCTCTTTGCTGATGCCAAAAGGGGGAAAAATTGTGGTGTTGATAATTATGCAGGAACATGTATGGATATGAGTTCTGTCAAAAATCGAACATGTATGGATATGGTATCTGTAAAAAAACTATCTATTCGAGTTTTGACGTGATTGATTATGCAGGGATTACAGAGAAATTGGAGAAATAGTTGATGTTATATTGAGATTACTGCAATATGGTTGTTGTTAAAACCATACTTTTGATCAATCTAATTAAGTCTGATGTAGGAAGTGTGAAAATGGGAAATCTGGTTTTTATAAAAACCACACTTATAACTGCGATTTGGTTTCTGCCAAAAACAAAAAATTTACAAAGTATGAATGTTGCCCTACTTCGTATTTTCTATGCATTCGACTAATCTCTTATGCAGAAATTGAAAACGAAAGGGAGAGGTTGTTGGCTAAGTATGCCAAGATAAAATCCATAAGGAATGCTTGAGTTTGTTTTCGAAATTTATCCTTGTTGAACTAGAAAAATATTTTTGAAAGGAGGAGCAACAAAATAGGGGGAGCTTTTAAAATTACGAAAATTTTTTTAAACCCTTGTTACAAATCAACACTAATTTTTCATCAAAAAAAAGGGGGAGAATGTTGACCAAAAATTGGGTTAATCACCTCTTAATGTTAAATTATGATTAAACCATATTTAGTCATGGTGTATAATTGATTTTGATAACTAACAAATTAGAAGTGTGCTAGACATGGTGTATAATTGATTTTCATGACTAACAAATTACAAGTGTGCTTTGAGCTTTCCTTGAGTTGATTTTAGCTTACAGGAGGAATTATGGTTTTTGTTAAAACCATATCTCAGAAACACGCAATATGGTTTTTGTTGCAACCATATCTGCGAGCTTTCACTTTTAACTTTTTATGCAAGTTACGTGTGGTCCTCCAAGCAATTAAATGTTAGTAATATGCCCAAAAGCCAATCAATGGATGAGTGTAGTCATGTATATACACTAAGGTTATTCCAATAAATATGATTATGAGATAATCGCTTGCACATATTTATAACCCTAGAATATTTATATATTCTTAAATGTCCCTAGTCGATTATTATTATGGATGGGCTGTAATAATAAATTAAGACTAGCGTATGTTGAGAATTATATGAAATATAAATTCTACATACGGGTACAAGTTAGAGAACTTGTGGACTGGACCGACCCACATAAGAACGCTACATGGAACGTTATATGTTTGTCGATAGCGGTTCTTATATGTATTGTCTTTAGACCAGAGATCATCAAGGTTCCCAACATATGAGTCGTATACTTTGATATTACTCTTGGCTATTTCGTAAATGAGTAGACCTTAGTGTAATCATTGGGTATATGATAAATGTGTAGTGGGTTTTGTATGATCAAGAGGGGATTCGTCCAACCCATATAACGGGTATATTATCGGATGGTTTCAAGATAGAGTTGAACCGTAAATGCATGGCCATGCTAGGATTTTGATATGGTGATATCATAGGTATCCATTTTACGCGGTTAACTCGAGGATCAAGAAACCGAGATTGAACATATGCAAGATTGACATATTCCATGTCTCGTGTTTAATCTCGATAATGGGACGAAGGGACGATGACATGTTTGCGAGGCATATGAATCTGTACTGATCTTGTCGTTCGGGTAGCAATGACGTGTTGCTAGATGCCGCTCTTTGCTTACAATTATAAATGAGTCTACAATTATTTCTAGATGTTACAAGTGCCTAGAGGGTCACACACTTAGAGCCGTTGATTCGAGCTGGTGGTTGAACCGTGGTTGGACCGTGGTTGAACCAGGTATTTGAGTTTGTGGTTGGACCATGGTTGGACCAGGGTCGTTTTGGGCTGTTTTGGTTCACTAAATGTCTGATTTATTGAACCATAATCAGTACATGGTGATGTGTAATCCCATTAAGACATTAGTGGAGACATCATTAGCTAAAAGCTAATCATGTTGGCCAAAGGTGTTGGCCACTTTGTCCCTTGCTTTTGTGAGTGGGATTAGACGAAGCATAATCTGATTATGCCTTGGGTCTTCATCACTTTGAGTCTGAAAATTTTCAGAGGATTGAGCCTTGAGAGTTCTTGAGAGTTTCATACGTTACACACCTTCTTTGAGAAAGATGGAAGAACACCAAAACACCACAAGTTCAAGCTCCCGAATTCCGCAGCTAGCACCGCGTCTCAGGAGAGCTCAGGTTGGAGAACGTATAATGGTTTTCGGCTAGTCATCACGGTTCGTGTGGATACCGTAGAGGAGCAGGATATTCTTCCAGCTCTAGCTGATTTGGTTCTTCAGTTAGGTGAAAGATCCTAACCGTTTCAGGTATGTTCAATTTTGTTGTTCGATTTAGTTGCTTCACTTGGATGCTCCAAGGTTTTCGGGTCTTTCTGCTGCTCTTGATTGTCAAGTTTGCATGCCCGGATACTTACAGTGGTAGCGGAGCCTCTTGTGAAGCTCTAAACCGAATTTAGTTGTGCATATGTGATATGTTCATCTTAATGTATGTGATATGTTAAGATCAATTTAGTATATGTGATATGCTGAATTCATTTTGTATATGTGTTATGTTGTATTCATTTGTATATGTGATATATGTTGAAGTTATTTTTGTCAAAAGTGTTTTGATGTCCGGCACTTGATTGGTATGTGATATCAATCAAAGTGTGTTTTGGTAGAAAGTCGAATGAGTTTAACAAGGGTGCTTGAAAGGTATATGATACCTACAACATCGATGTTTAAGCTTTTAACATCGATGTTCTCTTAGGTCGATTGTCGGCCGAGAGGTCAAAACATCGATGTTTAAATGTTAACATCGATGCTCTATGCATTCTCCAACCTCAAACATCAATGTTTGGTCGTCAACATCGTTGTTCTGTGGGCTCGGCAACCTCAGACGTCGATGTTTGATCGTAAACATCGATGTTCTGAGGCTCGGCAACCTCAAACATCGATCTTTGAATGTCAACATCGATGTTTTGAGGGTTCGGTAACCTCCAACATCGATGTTTGATTGTCAACATCGATGTTCTATGGATTCGCAAACTTCCAATAATTTTTTTTATGGGTTAAGCATCGATGTTCTGGAATCCAGTGACTTCAACAGCAAATTCGGGGCAGAAGGAGGCCAAATTAGTGTCTGGTCTGAACAGAAAAGTTGTAGAACTACTTCTTAGCTTTCCAGGGACACTAAGATTGCACCAAACCGAGCTTTACAGCTCTAGATATGGCCGAAGTACTGAGTGCTGCCAAGTAGTTGGGAGAATCAGATTCTCAAAACATCGATGTTCAAGTTAGACATCGATGTTCACATGTCTTTATGGTTTCCAAATTTACAAAACATCAATGTATGAATTTTTGATTATATGCATGTGATGTATGAACATATGTTGATGTAAATATTAAGTTCTTGGTTGCCTTCCATAATATGCACTCATCGTTGCTTAGATCAACACTTGGTAGTTTTTGCCAAAGCAAGGTGGCAATGTCTATCCTAGCAAGGTGCGATTGGATAATTGTAATATCTGAAGCGCTTATTGTGGCTTTGGACTTAACTAGGTCATCTTAATAGGATTAAGGACTTAGAGGCAAGGAGTTGAGTAATGTCTATGAGATAGATAAGAACAAGTGTTGTTCGCTCAACTATCCAAGAGTTACATGAGATGTAATTGACAAGAGTTGTCTACCTAAATAGCTATGATGTAGGCGATCAGCCAAAGCTGACTTATATTGTAGTGAAATATGGATCTTGTCCTACTCATGATTATTTTGTTTTCATAGTATGAGCATCATTTAATAGAATTCCTTGTTAAATGATTTTGTATGCATGACTCTTATTTGTGTGAGTTGATTTTTGTTGTAGAGCTACCATGGCACAAAACACAGGTACACTATCATTGCGATCGGTCCTTGAGAAGGAAAAGCTGAATGGGAATAATTTTCTAAAGTGGTATCGCAATTTGAGGATTGTCCTCAAACAAGAAAAGAAGCTGTATGTTCTTGAAGGGCCTGTTCCGAATGAACCGGCGCCTAATGCTCCTAGGGCAGAAAGGGATGCTTATAAGAAGCATCATGATGATGCATTGGATGTCGCATGGAATCTGGGCTTCAGAAGCAACATGAGAACATGGGGGCGTTCGATATGATCGAACCCCTAAAGAAGCTCTTTGATGAGCAAGCAAGGCATGAGAGGTGTGAGACCTCTAAGGCATTGTTCCAATGCAGGATGGCAGAGTCATCACCCGTGAGACCTCATGTGCTCAAAATGATTGGTTATATTGAGAGCCTTGAGGGTCTTGGTTTTCCTTTGCAAAAGGAGTTGGCGGTTGATCTAGTCCTGCAATCGTTGCCGGACAGTTACAGCCAATTTATCATGAACTTCAATATGAATCATCTTGACAAATCGTTGTCTGAGTTGCTTAACATGTTGGGAACAGCTGAGCAACAAATGAGGGCAAACAAATCCAATATTATGATGATTGAAAAAAGCAAAGGAAAGGGTAAAGTAAAGTTTAACAAGAAGAAGAAATGTGCCAAAAAGTTTGGTGCATGTGCATCTTCTTGTGATCATGTGGTGAAACCTAAGGGTGGCATTGCAATGGAAGGACATTGTTTCCATTGTAATAAACCGGGCCATTGGAAGCGCAACTGCCCTGTTTACCTTGAAGAGGTGAAGAAGCACAAGGGAAGTAAGACTTCCACTTCAGGTATCTTCGTTATAGAAGCTAATATCTCTATCTCTGCATCATGGGTATTAGATATCGGATGTGGTTCTCACATTTGTGTAAATGTACAGGAACTGAGAAAGAGTAGGAGATTGGCAAAGGGTGAGATGGACCTGCGCGTGGGAAATGGAGCAAGAGTTGTTGCATTGGCCGTAGGAACTTACTATCTTACCTTACCGAGTGGCTTGGTTTTAGAATTGGACAATTGTTATTATGTACCGACCATAAGCAGGAATTTGACTTCTGTTTCTTGTCTGGACAAGAAAAGCTTTTCATTTGTAATAAAGAACAAATGTTGTTCTATTTATTTCAATGATATTTATTATGGTGGTGCATATTTGAGCAATGGTTTGTATGTTCTAAACCTAGAAACGCCAATCTATAACGTTAATACGAAGAAGGTTAGAATGATCGATTCTAATGAAACCTATTTTTGGCATTGTCGATTGGGCCATATAAATGAGACTCGTATATCTAAACTCCATAAAGATGGACTTTTAGACTCATTTGATTTTGAATCATTTGAGACATGTGAGTCATGTTTGTTAGGAAAGATGACGAAGGCTCCTTTTACCGGTAAAGGTGAAAGAGCTTCGGACTTGTTAGGTCTTATACATTGTAATGTATGTGGACCGATGTCGACACAAGCTAGAGGTGGATTTCAATACTTCATTACATTTACTGACGATTACAGTAGGTATGGCTATGTGTATCTAATGAGACACAAGTCAAAATCCTTTGAAAAGTTAAAAGAATTCAATAATGAAGTACAGAATCAACTCGGCAAGTGCATTAAAATGCTTCGATCAGATCGAGGAGGTGAATACTTAGGCCGAGAATTTCTTGATCATCTAAAGGAGTGTGGTATAGTATCACAGCTCACTCCACCGGGTACGCCTCAATGGAATGGTGTATCCGAAAGGAGGAATAGAACCTTGTTAGACATGGTTCGTTCGATGATGAGTCAAGCTGACCTTCCTTCTTCATTTTGGGAACATGCATTATTGAGTGCTGCATTTACACTTAACCGTGTTCCATCTAAATCCGTCGAAAAGATACCATATGAGATATGGACTGAGAAGCGTCCCAATTTGTCTTTTATGAGGATTTGGGGTTGTGAGGCTTACGTGAGACATGAAGCATCAGATAAACTCGGCCCTAAATCTGAGAAGTGCATCTTTGTAGGATACCCTAAGGAAACAAAAGGGTATTACTTCTATAATCCCACCGACCACATAGTGTTTGTTGCTCGGACTGCTATTTTTCTAGAAAAACAATTTATTTCTAGAGGAAACAGTGGGAGAAAATAGAACTCGAAGAAGTTCGAGATCTAGAGGCTGAGATGGAACAAGGACAGGAACCACAAGATGTTGTGGATGAGAATCCTGTACCTATAACACATGAACCGCGTAGGTCGGATAGGATTCGGTATGAGCCTGAGAGATATGGATTTCTTATGACTCATACTGGAGTTGTGATGCTCATAGATGAGGATGAGCCCACTTCCTATCAGCAGGCCATTACGGGTGCGGACTCCCAGATATGGCTAGAAGCCATGAATTCGAAAATGGAATCCATGTATGAAAACAAGGTATGGACTTTGGTTGATCCACCCGAAGGGGTAAAACCCATAGGGTGCAAATAGGTCTTTAAGAAAAAGACCGACATAGATGGTAATGTGATTACCTATAAAGGGCGATTGGTTGCGAAAGGTTTCAAACAAGTTCATGGTATAGACTGTGATGAAGCTTTCTCACTAGTTGCCATGGTTAAATCCTTCCGGACTCTGTTGGCAATAGCTGCATACCATGATTATGAGATATGGCAGATGGATGTAAAAACCGCTTTCCTAAATGGAAATTTTTTAGAGGATGTGTACATGACACAACCTGAAGGTTTTGTCGATCCAGAGAATGCTAATATGGTATGCAAGTTACAGAGATCCATTTATGGATTGAAGCAAGCTTATAGGAGTTGGAATCTTTGTTTTAATGAAGTAATCAAAGAGTTTGGTTTCATTAAGAATGAAGATGAACCATGTGTTTACAAGAAGGTTAGTGGGAGCACTGTTGTTTTCTTGTTGTTGTATGTTGACGACATTCTACTCATTGGGAATGATATTCCGACACTACAGTCTGTAAAGACTTGGTTAGAGAAGAATTTCTTGATGAAGGACTTAGGAGAAGCTGCCTATGTGTTAGGTATAAAGATCTATAGAGATAGATCCAAAAGGCTTTTCGGGCTAAGTCAGAGTACGTATATTGACAAGGTGATAAAGAGGTTTAGCATGCAAGATTCCTAGAAAGGATTCTTGCCTATGTCACATGGCATATCTCTCTCTAAGAATCAATGTCCTAGTACATCGAAGGAGAGAGAGTGGATGAGTAAGATCCCTTATGCTTCGGCAATTGGATCTATCATGTATGCCATGCTATGTACTCGACCGGATGTCGCTTAAGCTTTGAGTGTCACAAGCAGATATCAATCTGATCCCGGTGAGAGTCACTGGATAGCGGTTAAGAACATCCTTAAGTACTTGAGAAGGACTAAGGATGCATTCCTTGTGTATGGAATCGTTGATGAGCTTGTTGTAAAGGGTTACACAGATGCTAGCTTCCAAACAGACAGGGATGACTTCAAATTGCAATCAGGTTATGTGTTTTGTCTTGGAGGTGGTGCTGTATGCTGGAAGGGTTCTAAGCAAGAGACAGTTGCAGATTCTACAACCGAGGCTGAGTACATTGCTGCCTCAGATGCGGCGAAAGAGGCTGTTTGGATTAAGAAGTTCGTAACTGAACTTGGGGTGGTTCCTAGTATTGAAAGTCCGATTGAGCTCTATTGTGACAATAATGGGACAATCGCACAGGCTCAATAGCCTAGATACCACCAGAGATCCAAACATATACTCCGACGCTATCATCTTATTAGAGAGATCATAGATAGAGGCAATGTCAGGCTATGCAGAGTTCCTTATGAGAACAATGTATCAGATCCCTTGACTAAGCCGCTCACACAGCAGAAGCATGATGGTCATTGCGCATCCACTGGTATTAGATACATGGTTGATTGGCTTATTGCAAGTGGGAGATTATTAGTAATATGCCCAAAAGCCAATCAATGGATGATTGTAGTCATGTATATACATTAAGGTTATTCCAATAAATATGAATATGAGATAGTCGCTTGCACATATTTATAACCCTAGAATATTTATATATTCTTAAATGTCCCTAGTCGATTATTATTATGGATGGGTTGTAATAATAAATTAAGACTAGCGTATGTTGAGAATTATATGAGATATAAATTCTACATACGGGTACAAGTTAGAGAACTTGTGGACTAGACTGACCCACATAAGAACGCTACATGGAACGTTATATGTTTGTCGATAGCGGTTCTTATATGTATTGTCCTTAGACCTGAGATCATCAAGGTTCCCAACATATGAGTCGTATACTTTGATATTACTCTTGGTTATTTCGTAAATGAGTAGACCTTAGTGTAATCATTGGGTATATGATGTGTAGTGGGTTTTGTATGATCCAGAGGGGATTCGTCCAACCCATATAATGGGTATATTATCGGATGGTTTCTAGACAGAGTTGAACCGTAAATGCATGGCCATGCTCGGATTATGATATGGTGATATCATAGGTATCCGTTTTACGCGGTTAACTCGAGGATCAAGAAACCGAGATTAAACATATGCGAGATTGACATATTCCATGTCTCGTGTTTAATCTTCATAATGGGACGAAGGGACGATGACATGTTTGCGAGGCATATGAATCAGTACTGATCTTGTCGTTCGGGTAGCAATGATGTGTTGCTAGACGCCGCTCTTTGCTTATAATTGTAAATGAGTTTACAATTATTGCCGGATGTTACAAGTGCCTACAGGGTCACACACTTAGAGCCGTTGATTCGAGCTGGTGGTTGAATCGTGGTCGGACCGTGGTTGAACCAGGTATTTGAGTTTGTGGTTGGACCATGGTTGGACCAGGGTCGTTTTGGGCTGGTTTGGTTCACTAAATGTCTGAATTATTGAACCATAATCAGTGCATGGTGATGTGTAATCCCATTAAGACATTAGTGGAGACATCATTAGCTAAAAGCTAATCATGTTGGCCACTTTGTCCCTTGCTTTTGTGAGTGGGATTAGACTAAGCATAATCTGATTATGCGTTGGGTCTTCATCACTTTGAGTCTGAAAATTTTCAAAGGATTGAGCCTTGAGAGTGTCTTGAGAGTTCTCGAGAGTTTCAGACCTTACACACCTTCTTTGAGAAAGAAGGAAGAACACCAAAACACCACAAGTTCAAGCTCCCGAATTCCGCAGCTAGCACCGCGTCTCGGGAGAGCTCGGGTTGGAGATCGTGTGACGGTTTCTGGCTAGTCATCACGGTTCGTGTGGATACCATAGAGGAGCAGGATATTCTTCCGGCTCTAGTTGATTCGGTTCTTTAGTTAGGTGAAAGATCCTAACAGTTTCAGGAATGTTCAATTTTGTTGTTCGATTTAGTTGCTTCACTTGGATCCTCCAAGGTTTTCGGGTCTTTCCGCTGCTCTTGATTGTAAAGTTTGCATGCCCGGATACTTATATTAAAACCCACTTCCAACGGTTTGAATTGATGAACAAGTAAGAGGGAATACTTTATAAAAGTGCAGAAGACTTTACCACCTAACTCCTACTCAACTCAAGAAGGTGGTCCAAACTTTCTATTTTTGGTAATACTTTGCAACCAAGGAGTTGACATGGCGCAACGGTACCAAACTGAAGTTTTAATGAAGTGAAGTCAACTAGAAGTTCAAAGAGCCGTTGCAGCTACTTTCCCCCCAACTCAGATTCTATACAGAGGGTCCATTATACCTCTGGAAAAGCATCCCAGCTATTGTGCAAAATCTGAGTGTATACTTGTGCTTAAAATTTTGGTATGAAGTCTTAATTTTTCTACTTACATTGCAAAACACATTCAAAGGGTTATTCGTAAGCAATTCTTAGATTAGATTTGTTGGGTACTCAAGTCTAGGATTAGATTTGAGGGTAGGTTAGAGCTTAGCCTGTGAAAAGCTTGTAAAGGTTTGAGCTTAGCCTAGAAAAGCTTGTGTTTGTAAAGGTTAAGGTTGAACCCGCAAAAACCTAAGGCATAGTGAGTGTTTGAAATCCTAAAGAGAGGAACCTTTAGGTAGTGGAGTACCTAGTGAGGGGGAACCACTCTAAATCACTTGTGTTCATTCTCTCTTACTCCCCTTACCCGCATTCTTGCTTCAAAACACTCACCAAGTGTTATCCGGATTTGGTATCACAAAAACCACTTCTCCTCTGTCCGAAAAAGTTCAAAGCCTAATTAACCCCTCCCCTCTTAGGCACTTTTAGGCCAACATTATTGAGATGATTTAATTCTAAGTTTTTAATATTTAAAGGACTAATTTTAATAAAATATGGATATTTTTATTGATTTAAGCTTTTTATTTGTTTTAGATTTTTTGAGTTAATTCTAGGTTTAAAAAAAGTTAGGAGCCTAAACCAATAGAATACGAATCCTCCAGCAATTAAATCCCATACACTGACTTAGCAGCCATTTAACCCTAATTTTCGTCCAAAATTCGGGTTAAATATATTGCCTATTTTGTTTTTGATATTTATGATATTTAATATGGAGTGGAGAGAAAGTAAGGAAAAATAGGAAAAGGGTGAGGGTAGGCTACAAGTTAGGGAGCTTTCTGGATTTTAAATTAGGTAAAAGCCTGCTTAGGAAGGGCGCGAGAATAAAGTAGAGTCGGAATAATGAGAATCAAAACCGAAAAGGAAAGAACAAAAATGGAAACAGGTGCCGGCGGACATAGAGACATGACCGCCAGCACCTGGCAGGCTTCAAGGCATGACCGCCAGCACCTGGCGGTCACCATGACATGACCGTCGGTGCTGGGTGGACATCATTCCCAGTTTTGGCAGTTTTCTTGATTTTTCCTGCTTTCTTGATTCTAGGTATCTATCGTCGGATTTAGCGATTCAATCATGACCCTTAGAACAATACCACGTCCAGACCCCATAAACACTATAAATAGGACCCCCATTCACCTCTCATAGACACAATTTCTCTCTTCCCCCTCTATGTACACACAAGCTTAGGCGCTTGAAAGAATTCTCTCTTTTCAAGCTTAAGAACCCTAGAAAGGGTTGAAATTCTGATGGAATTTCGTGGAGAGAAGGAGCAAGAAGGCAGCAATAGGAGAAGAGCAAGAGAAGGAGATCAAGAATGCGGATTGGAGCAATCTTGTGGAAGAGAAGAGGAGGAACCCGAGTAGAAGATTCCAGTGCAAGAGTCCCGGAAGAATGGCTATATCTGGAGCTGTAGGCATCAGTTTGCTGCGGTCTCGGATTCCTTGGAAAGCTAAGAGGAGGACCTACAAGTTTTTTATTGACACTAGATGTTGGTTCTGTGAGGACCCAACCCAAAATCACTTGGGCCTCCTCACCTTTCCCTTTACACCTTCCTCTTAACCAACACCAATATCTTTGGAGTCGCCACCCGAATTTTATTATAGGACAAAATTTGGGGAAAACCTGTTCTTGAATCCCAATGACTCCATTTAAAGCAACCGATTAGCGAACCAAAGATATTGGGCCCGGGGGTTCGTCACGGATGGGAAGGTGTTAGGCACCCATCCGTGTTGGGGCGAAACTTTGTGCAATTGAGGAATGTTGTTTGCCTTGTGAAAACGTGTGTTTGTGTGGAAGCAAATCACACAGGAATAACAAAATGAAATTGAAACAAAAAGGAAAATAAAAATAATTGGGCTTGAGTTTCCACCGCTAGAAACCACCTACATTTCCCGGCGACCGGGTTCAAAGCCCACGTAGTTCTTGTCATGGCATCACAACAAAACTTACATCACCAAAAGCATCATTATCATCTTTAAATCACCAGCAAATAGCAATCAATAAGTTTCACAATCAAAAAGGGATTAGAGTACTTTTCTTGGTTGTTGGACAGAATCTATGGGTCGTCTTCTACTAGATTTTAGACAATCAAAACAGCCAATTCAGCTCTTGGGCTCAACAGAAAAGTTATAGATCTCCCTCTTAGCTTTCCAGAGAATCCAAGAGCAAGCACAACAATCCATTCTGTAGAACTCGAGATAAGAATTATTTTTTAAGACTGCTCGCATCAGGTCCTTCTACTCGGGTTCTCCACCTTATTGGCTTCTAGATTGCTTTTGATTGCTTCACCCTCTTGATCTTCTCTTGCTAGCTTCTTTCTTGATGCTTTACCACGAAATTTGTCCAGAGTTTCTGCCTATATAAATATTTCTACACTTGGAGAGGTAGAGTTTCTTCAAGCACTAAAGCTTGTGGGGGGTATGTGTGAAAGAGAGCTTATGCCCCTTGGATGTGAATTAGAGGTCCTATTTATAGAGTTATGGGGAGTGTAGGGCTCGTGCACCTCTTAATGGTCAAGATTTTGGCAGAAGATCTGGGCTAAAATTGTGTAGGACGAATTAGAAACAAAATCGGGCGAAAAGGCTTTATCTGGGCACCCATGACGGCCAGGCCGGGCGGTGCAGTCATCCCGAAATGGCCGCCTGGCTCTTCTGGTTTCATTCGTTCTTTCCTTTTTCGGCTCCTAATTCCCCTAATTTCGTCCTGATTTTATCTAACCGTGTCTTTAACCCCTAACAAACCCAAAAAATCCTCTTTTCTTGATTAGTACTCTCCCCAGTCATCTCCTGATTGATTGATTCACATTAATATCTCCATTTTATGTAAAATCAAGTCAAAAATACATTTACTATTTAAGGATGATTTAACTCTGATTTTTCATAAAAATCAGAGCTAAAATTTGTCTGCAAGTAATGTGTTTATGGGCCAATTAACTCTGGATAATCCACATTTCATCAACCTAGGCCTCTAAAATTACTCTTAGCCCAAAAATAAATCATCTCAATATAAATGGGTTGAAATAAATAGGGAAGTCCAAATAATTGAAATAAGACAATATTTTAATGAATTAGACCTTAATATATTTTTATCCAAAGAATAAATCATCTCATTAATCCTAAGATTCAAACATATAAATCCCCTATTCATAAAACATACGCATCCTATTAAAATAATTCTAAATGTGCCTTAGCCAAAGACCAAATCATCTCATTAATCTTATGGTTCGAGCACACTCAAAATCTAAATTAGAAGAATATTTGTGGGTCAAATTTGGGTATTCACAGGTTCGTCTTTTTTCTACCGCAAATTGCAGCTTGAAGTTGTGAACACCCAAATTTGACCCATGCTTTAGTCTATTATTTTGAGTCATGAATTTGTTTATGTCTTTGATTGATGAGATGATTTGATTGATGGCATGAATATGCTTATGATTTATTATGGTAGAATAAGGGTATTTTATTTGCTAATTCTTTTTTTTTATATTTGGCCTTTTATTACTTGGTTGATTTTGGGTTAGAGATAGGTTTTGGGTTTGGGTTGATAAATTATGGATCCTACAGAGATGATAGTGTAAGTCTCTGAACATGCAAATATGACACTCATATGCAAGAAAAAGCGCAGCGGAAAGCCGGATACACATGGAGGATCCAAGTGAAGGGTAGCTAAACCGAATAACAATTTTTACGTACCTGAATCGGTTAAGGTCTTTCACCCAACTGTAGGGACGAATCAGCAAGCGCAGGACAGAAATCCCGCCCCTCTACGGTATCCACACGAACCGTCGATGACTAGCCGGAAACTGTCTCACGATCTCCAACCCGAGCTCTCCCGAATAGCAGTGCTAGCTGCGGATTTTCGGGAGTTGTGTGGTGTTTTGTGTTCTTATTTCTTTCTCTCAGAATGAAGGGGTGAGTGTGTGTGTTCTTGATGCTCTGAAAAATCAGAATGCAAGGTGTAGAGTAATCTGATTACTCACTCCAATAAATGCATAGATTATTAGAGACAAGAATGGCCAACATAATGGTCCATCCAACATGATGAAGATTCCACCACTATCTAGTATAATCATGTCTCCACTACGCACTAATGGGATTACACATCACATGCCATCAGGTTTGGCTCAATAATTCTGACAATTAGTGAATCAAACCAGCCCAAAACGACCCTGGTCCAACCACGGTCTAACCACACCTGGTTGAACCGTGGTCCAACCACGGTTCAACCACATGCTCGAATCAATGATTCTAAGTGTGTGACCCTGTAGGAACTTGTAACGTCCGGCAATAATTGTAAACTCATTTACAATTATAAGCAAAAAGCAGCGTCTAGCAACACATCATTGCTACACGAATGACAAGATCAGTACTGATTCAATATGCCTCGTAAGCATGTCATCGTCCCTTCGTCCCATTATCAAGATTAAACACGAGACATGGAATATGTCAATCTCACATATGTTTAATCTCAGTTTCTTGATCCTCGAGCTAATTGTGTAAAACGGATACTAATGATATCACCATATCATAATCCGAGCACGACCGTGCATTTACAGTTCAACTCTATCAAGAAACCAACCAATAATATACCCGTCATATGGGTTCGACAAATCCCCTCTGGATCATACAAAACCCACTACACATTTATCATATACCCAATGATTACACTAAGTTTACACATTTACGAAATAGCCAAGAGTAATATCAAAGTATACGACTCATATGTTGGGAACCTTGATGATCACAGGTCTAAGGACAATACATATAAGAACCGCTAATGACAATCATATAACGTTCCATGTAGCGTTCTTATGTGGGTCGGTCCAGAACACAAGTTCTCTAACTTGTAGCCGTATGTAGAATTCATATCACATATAATTCTCAACATACGCTAGTCTTAATTTATTATTACAACCCATCCATAATAATAATCGACTAGGGACATTTAAGAATATATACATATTCTAGGGTTATAAATATGTGCAAGCACTTATCTCATAAACGATATTTATTAGAATAACCTTAATGTGTACACATGATTACAAATAAACATCCATTGATTGGCTTTTGGGCATATTACAGTAACAATCTCCCACTTGCACTAAAGCCAATCATATATGTTTCTAATACCAATGGACGCAGCATGACCATCATGCTTCTACTGTGTGAGCGGCTTAGTCAACGGATCTGCTACATTGTTCTCAGATGGAACTCTGCACAGTCTGACATCGCCTCTATCTATGATCTCTCTAATAGGATGATAGTGTCAGAGAATATGTTTGGATCTCTGGTGGTATCTAGGTTCCTGAGCCTGTACGATTGTCCCATTGTTATCACAATAGAGCTCAATCGGACTCTCAATGCTCGGAACTACCCCAACTTCAGTTACGAACTTCTTGATCCAAACAGTGTCTTTCGCCGCATCTGAGGCAGCATTGTACTCAGCCTCGGTTGTAGAATCTGCAACTGTCTCTTGCTTTGAACTCTTCAGCATACAGCACCACCTCCAAGACAAAACACATAACCTGACTGCGATCTAAAATCATCCCTATCGGTTTGGAAGCTAGCATCTGTGTAGCCCCTTACAACAAGCTCATCCACGCTTCTGTAAACCAGGAATGCATCCTTAGTCCTTCTCAAGTACTTAAGGATGTTCTTGACCGCTGTCCAGTGACTCTCACTAAGATCAGCTTGATATCTGCTTGTGACACTCAAAGCATAAGCGACATCCGGTCGAGTACATAGCATGGCATACATGATAGATCTTATTGCAGAAGCATAAGGAATTTTACTCATCCGCTCTCTCTCCTTAGTCGTACTAGGACATTGATTCTTTGAGAGAGCTACGCCATGTGACAAGGTCAAGAATCCTTTCTTGGAATCTTGCATGCTAAACCTCTTTAGCACCTTGTTAATATATGTACTCTGACTCAGCCCGAGAAGCCTTTTGGATCTATCTCTATAGATCTTTATGCCTAACACAAAGGCTGCTTCACCTAATTCCTTCATTGAAAAATTCTTCCCTAACGAAGCCTTTACAGACTATAGTGTCGGAATCTCATTCCCAATGAGTAGGATGTCGTCAACATACAACAACAAGAAAAAAATTATGCTCCCACTAACCTTCTTGTAAACACATGGTTCATCTTCGTTCTTAATGAAACCAAACTCTTTGATCACTTCATTAAAATGAAGATTCCAACTCCTAGAAGCTTGCTTCAATCCATAAATGGATCTCTACAACTTGCATACCATATTGGCATTCTCTGGATCGAAAAAACCTTCAGGTTGTGTCATGTACACATCCTCTAAAAGATTTCCGTTAAGGAAAGTGGTTTTGACATCCATTTGCTATGTCTCATAATCATAGTATGCCACTATAGCCAATAGAATTCGGATGGATTTAACCATGGCAACTGGCGAGAAAGTTTCATCATAGTCAATACCATAAACTTGCTTGAAACCTTTCGCCACCAATCGCCCTTTATAGGTAATCCCATTACCATCCATGTCGGTCTTTTTCTTAAAGACCCACTTGCACCCTATGGGTTTTACCCCTTCAGGTGGATCAACCAAGGTCCATACCTTGTTTTGATACATGGATTCTATTTCCGAATTCATGGCTTCCAGCCACTTCTTAGAGTCCAGACCCGTGATGGCCTGCTGATAGGAAGTGGGCTCATCCTCTTCTAAGAGCATCACGTCCTCAGTGTGAGTGATAAGAAATCCATATCTCTCAGGCTCATACCGAGTCTTAACCGACCTACGCAGTCCATGTGTTACAGGCACAGGATTCTCATCCACAACATCTTATGGTTCCTGTCCTTGTTCCATCTCAGCCTCAATACCTCGAACTTCTTCGCGTTCTATTTTCCTCCCATTGATTCTTCTAGAAATAAATTCTCTTTCTAGAAAAATAGCAGTCCGAGCAACAAACACTTTGTGCTCGGTGGGATTATAGAAATAATACCCTTTAGTTTCCTTAGGGTATCCTACAAAGAGGCACTTGTCGGATTTAGGGCCGAGTTTATTTGATGCTTCACATCTCACGTAAGCCTCACAACCCCAAATTCTCATAAAAAACAAATTGGGACGCCTCCCAGTCCATATCTCATATGGTGTCTTTTCGACGGATTTAGATGGAACACGGTTAAGTGTAAATGCAACACTCAATAATGCATGTCCCCAAAATGAAGAAGGAAGGTCAGCTTGACTCATCATCGAACGAACCATGTCTAACAAGGTTCTATTCCTCCTTTCGGATACACCATTCCATTGAGGCGTACCCAGTGGAGTGAGCTGTGATACCACACTCCTTTAGATGATCAAGAAATTCTCGGCCTAAGTATTCACCTCCTCGATCTGATCGAAGCATTTTAATGCTCTTGCCGAGTTGATTCTGTACTTCTTTGTTGAATTCTTTAAACTTTTCAAAGGATTCTAACTTGTGTCTCATTAGATACACATAACCATATCTACTGAAATCGTCAGTAAATGTAATGAAGTATTGGAATCCACCTCTAGCTTGTGTCGACATCGGACCACATACATCACTATGTATAAGACCTAACAAGTCCGAAGCTCTTTCACCTTTACCGGTAAAAGGAACCTTCGTCATCTTGCCTAACAAACATGACTCACATGTCTCAAATGATTCAAAATAAAATGAGTCTAAAAGTCCATCTTTATAGAGTTTAGATATACGAGTCTCGTTTATATGGCCCAATTGACAATGCCAAAGATAGGTTTCATTAGAATTGTTCATTCTAACCTTCTTCGTATTAACGTTATAGATTGCGGTTTCTAGGTTAAGAACATACAAACCATTACTTAAATACGCACCACCATAATAAACATTATTGAAATAAATAGAACAACATTTGTCCTTTATTATAAAAGAAAAACCTTTCTTGCGAAGTCAAGACACAGAAATCAAATTCCTGCTTATGGTCGGTACATAATAACAATCGTCTAGTTCTAAAGCCAAACCACTCAGTAAGGTAAGATAGTAAGTTCCTAAGGCTAATGCAGCAACTCTTGCCCCATTTCCCACGCGCAGGTCTATCTCACCCTTTGCCAATCTCCTACTCTTTCTCAGTTCCTGCACATTTACACAAATGTGAGAGCCACATCCGGTATCTAATACCCATGATGCAGAGATTGAGATATTAGCTTCTATAACAAAAATACCTGAAGTGGAAGTCTTACTTCCCTTCTGTTTCTTCACCTCTTCAAGGTAAACAGGGCAGTTGCATTTCTAATGTCCAGGTTTGTTGCAATGGAAACATTGTCCTTCCTTTGCAATACCACCTTTGGGATTCAACACATGGGAACAAGAAGATGCACATGCACCAAACTTTTTGGCACATTTCTTCTTCTTGTAAAACTTGGCTTTACCCTTTCCTTTGACATTTCCAACCATCAAAGTGTTGTTGGATTTGTTTGCCTTCATTTGTTGCTCAACTATTCCTAACATGTTAAGCAACTCAGACAAAAATTTTTCAAGATGATTCATATTGAAATTCATGACAAATTGGCTGTAACTATCCGGCAACGATTGCAGGACTAGATCAACAGCCAACTCCTTTTGCAAAGGAAAACCTAGACCCTCAAGGCTCTCAATGTATCCAATCATTTTGAGCAAATGAGGTCTCACCGTTGATGACTCAGCCATCTTGCATTGGAACAATGCCTTAGAGGTCTCATACATCTCATGCCTTGCTTGCTCTTCAAAAAGCATTTTCAGATGTTCGATCATATCGAACGCACCCAAGGTCTCATGTTGCTTCTGAAGCTTAGAGTCCATGTTAACCAGCATAAGGCATGCAACATCCAATGCATCATCAACATGCTTCTTGTAAGCATCTCTTTCCGCCCTAGAAGCATTAGGCGCCGGTTCATTTGGAACTTGCCCTTCAAGGACATACAACTTCTTTTCTTGTTTGAGGACTATCCTCAAGTTGCGATACCATTTTAGGAAGTTATTCCCATTCAACTTTTCCTTCTCAAGGACATATCGCAGTGACATTGTGCTAGTGTTTTGTGCCATGGAAATTCTACAACAATGATCAACTCACACAAATAAGAGTCTTGCATACAAAATCATTTAACAAGGAATTCCATTAAATGATGCTCCTACTATATAAATCAAGACAATCATATAAGTAGGCCAAGATCCATATTTCACTACTAGATAAGTCAGCTTTGGCTGATCGCTTACTTCATAGTTATTTAGGTGGACAACTCTTGTCAATTACATCTCATGTAACTCTTGGATAGTTGAGTGAACAACACTTGTTCTTGTCTATCTCATAGACTTAGCTCAACTCCTTGCCTCTAAGTCCTTAATCCTGTTAAGATGACCTAGTTAAGTTCAGCACCATAATAAGCAGTTCCGATATTATAATTATCGCGTCGCACCTTGCTAGGATAAACATTGGCACCTTGCTTTGGCAAAACCTACCAATTTTTTATCTAAGCAATGATGAGTGCTTATCATGGAAGGCAACATAAGAAGAACTTAATATTTTCATCAACATATTATTCCAATACAATACATGCATGTTCTTGATGAATCATATATTGATGTTTGTAAATTTGGAAACCAAAATTACATGTGAACATCGATGTTTAAACTTGAACATCGATGTTTTGAGAATCTTATTCTCCCAACTATTTGGCCGAGGCTTAAGAACATCGATGTTTTGAGTAACTTGAACTCCAAACTATTTGGCAGTAGCTCAAGAACATCGTTGTTCAACTCTTAAACATCGATGTTTTGAGAATTCTGAAAGTTCATGATTTTGGCAGTAGCATTTTAACATCGATGTTGAACTGAAACATCGATGTTTGAACTTCTGAAACTCAAGAACATCGATGTTGGAACCTTGAACATCGATGTTATGTGAGTTCTGGAACTTCAAACCAATTTGGCCGAGCTCAAGTAACATCGATGTTTAACTCTTAACATCGATGTTTTTTGAAGTTCTGCATGAGAACATCGTTTTTTGTCATACAACATCGATGTTTTGAAGGTTCGGCCAAGGCAAAACTTCATGCCAACATCGATGTTTGTCTCACCAACATCGATGTTATGGCCTAACTGTACTAGAACGACAATCGTTCTATACACAAACCGACACTCGATTTTTCTTAGTCGAACTCTTCGACTTACTGCCATGAATATCTTGATTGATATCTCATACCAATCAAGTGGTTGTTGTCAAAACTTTTTTAACAAAAACACAACATCAATATGTTCAATAACTCATTTAGCACATCACATATACAAAATGAATTCAGCATATCATATATACTAGCATGTTCATACTATATCACATATAACATATGAACACATAATTCGGTTTAGAACTTCACAAGAGGCTCCGCTACCACTGCAAGTATCCAGACATGCAAATATGACACTCATATGCAAGAAAATGCGCAGCGGAAAACCGGATACACATAGAGGATCCAAGTGAAGGGAAGCTAAACCGAATAACAATTTTTACGTACCTGAATTAGTTGAGGTCTCTGACCGAACTGTAGGGACAAATCAGCAAGAGCTGGACAGAAATCCCGCCCCTCTACGGTATCCACACGAACCGTCGAAGACTAGCCGGAAACCGTCTCACGATCTCCAACCCGAGCTCTCCCGAATAGCAGTGCTAGCTGCAGATTTCCAGGAGTTATGTGGTGTTTTGTGTTCTTCTTTCTTTCTCTCAGAATGAAGGGGTGAGTGTGTGTGTTCTTGATGCTCTGAAAAATCAGAATGCAAGGTGTAGAGTAATCTGATTACTCACTCCAATAAATACATAGAATATTAGTGACAAGAATGGCCAACATAATGGTCCATCCAACATGATTAAGATTCCACCACTATCTAGTCTAATCATGTCTCAACTATGCACTAATGGGATTAAACATCACATGCCATCAGGTTTGGCTCAATAATTCTGACAATTAGTGAATCAAACCAGCTCAAAACGACCCTGGTCCAACCACAGTCCAACCATGGTCTAACCACACCTGGTCGAACCATGGTCCAACCACGATTCAACCACCTGCTCGAATCAACGATTCTAAGTGTGTGACCCTGTAGGCACTTGTAACGTCTGGCAATAATTGTAAACTCATTTACAATTATAAGCAAAGAGCGGCGTCTAACAACACATCATTGCTACCCGAACGACAAGATCAGTACTGATTCAATATGCGTCGTAAGCATGTCATCGTCCATTTGTCACATTATCAAGATTAAACACGAGACATGGAATATGTCAATCTCGCATATGTTTAATCTCGGTTTCTTGGTCCTCGAGCTAACTGTGTAAAACGGATACTAATGATATCAACATATCATAATCAGAGCACGGCCGTGCATTTACAGTTAAACTATATCAAGAAACCAACCAATAATATACCCGTTATATGGGTTGGACGAATCCCCTCTGGATTATACAAAATCCAGTACACATTTTGTAAGTTTCTGGGCTTGCAAAATTGACAATCAAAAGCAAAGAAATGCGCAGTGGAAAACTGGAAACACATGGAGGATCCAAGTGAAAGTAACCAAACCGAATAACAATTTTTCGTACCTTGCTTGGTTGAGGTCTTTCACCCAACAGTAGTGTAGAATCAGCAAGAACCCGACAAGAAATCTGGCTCCTCTACGGTATCGACACGAACCGTCGGTGTCCAGCTAGCAATCGTCTCACGATCACCAACCCGAGCACTCGCAAACCGCAGTGCTAGCTGCAGAATTTTTGAGAGCTAGAAACTAGAGAGTGTTTGATGTGTTTTTCTCAAGTGTGAAGAGTGTGTCAAGCCTTGCTTGGTCTGAAAATCTGATCAAACCTTCACCCTATTTATACACACTTGAAATCCATAGTTTATTAAGTCATTGGCCAACATAATCATGTCTTATCCTTCATGATTATGTTTCCACTATGACTTAATGCTCCACTAAGCATTAATTATATATATCATCATATATAGGAATACACATCATATGGCACTAATTCTGGATCAATAATTCTAATAACTAGTCAACTCTATCAAGAAACCAACCAATAATATACCCGTTATATGGGTTGGACAAATCTCCTCTGGATCATACAAAACCCACTACACATTTATCATATACCCAATGATTATACTAAGTTTACACATTTACGAAATAGCCAAGAGTAATATCAAAGTATACGACTCATATGTTGGGAACCTTGATGATCTCAGGTCTAAGGACAATACATATAAGAACCACTAGTGAGAATCATATAACATTCCATGTAGGGTCCTTATATGGGTCGGTCCAGTCCACAAGTTCTCTAACTTGTACCCGTATGTAGAATTCATATCTCATATAATTCTCAACATACGCTAGTCTTAATTTATTATTACAACCCATCCATAATAATAATCGACTTGGGACATTTAAGAATATATAGTATTCTAGGGTTATAAATATGTGCAATCATTTTTCTCATAAACATATTTATTAGAATAACCTTAATGTATATACATGACTACAATCATCCATTGATTGGCTTTTGGCCATATTACTAACACATTTATCATATACCCAATGATTACACTAAGTCTACTCATTTACGAAATAGCCAAGAGTAATATCAAAGTATACGACTCATATGTTGGGAACCTTGATGATCACAGGTCTAAGGACAATACATATAAGAACCGCTAATGACAATCATATAACATTCCATGTAGAGTTCTTATGTGGGTCGGTCCAGTCCACAAGTTCTCTAACTTGTACCCATATGCAGAATTCATATCACATATAATTCTCAACATACGCTAGTCTTAATTTATTATTACAACCCATCCATAATAATAATCGACTAGGGACATTTAAGAATATATGAATATTCTAGGGTTATATATATGTGCAAGCGTTTATCTCATAAACGATATTTATTGGAATAACCTTAATGTGTATACATGATTACAAATAAACATCCATTGATTGTGTTTTGGGCATATTACACTAATAGATAGCCCATTTAAACACATGGCCTATAGATTATTTTGATTCTAATTTTCGTAAAAATTTAGCATTAATTATGTATTTCACCTATTTTGTGTTTTTATGGTAGTTTTTATTAAAAAAGAGAATAATTTGATGTGGGGTTGATAAAGAGGAAAAGTACTGGTGTAAGAAACAAGTTCGTGGTGTTTTTTGGGTCAGGGAATACTCTAGAATGCTTGGAAACCAACTAGGAATCATATTGGAGAATAAAAAATAAGAAAAGAGGAAAAACTTCACAGTCGGTGGCTGACATGGAGACGTGTCCGCCACCACCGGCGGACAAGGAGGGATGACCGTCGGGGCTATGGCGGTCATTCCTTCCAAAACCTTCTTTTTGCCTATTTTTCGGAATCCTAGCCCATAACAGTTAGATTTAGGGGTTGAATCTCGACCCTTATATTAATAGGACGACCCCCCACTCCCTGAACACTATGAATAGAGCCCCCATTACACATTAGAGGGACACATATTAGAATTATTTTCTATACACCAATTAGCTTAGAGTGCTTGGAAAAACTCTTGTTCTTTGAGTATAGGAGGCATTAGAGGAGCTGATTTTCTGGAGAGAATTCATGGAGAGGCATAGCAACAACCCAGTTGCAAGAGGAGAGCAATAGGGTTACAAGAAGGAGGCCAATCGGAGCAAATCGTTGGGGAAAAGAGTGCAAACCCGAAAGGACTGTCCTTTCTTGAGAAGACTCGGGAAAATCGCAATATCTCGGGCTACAGGCGTCGGATTGTTGCGTTCATGGAGTCTCTGAAAATCTAAGAGAGAGATCTAAAACTTTTCCATTGATGCCAAACGCTAATTCGGCCTCCTTTAGCACCAGTTTTCGATTGAAATTAAGTGAAGACTCTGTTGCGGAGCGGAAAGCTAACTGGAGCAGGAGGAGGGCTTCAAGAGGTAACCCTAACCCTTTAAATCAATTTTTTGCTGCTGAGATTGTGTTGTTGTGATGCTATTAATGATGATATTTTGATTTTGTGTGCATCAATGTTTAGAACTACGTGGCTTTGACCCCGTGACGCGGGTACATAGGTAGTCTCGAGATGTAGAGTTGCAAGCCAAATTTGTTTGTTGTGTTTTTGCTATATGTTTTGTGTTGTGTTGATGCTATGACGTCGCTGTGATGTTGATGTTGCCGCTGTGATGTTAATGTTGATGTCATAAAGTTGATATTGCTATTACGACGTGAATATTGTTGTGATGTCGCATTAAGGTGCGTTGTGTTGAGTTATTGCAATATTGCTGCGATGTTGATGTAGTGATTGTGATGTTAGTGTTATGGCTTCGATGTTGATGTTGCTGTAGTAGTATTGAAATTGTTGTGACGTTGCTGCATTGTTTGTTGTGTGTTGTGTGATGCCATATAAGAACTACGTGAGCTTTGAATCCGGCCACCGGAGTACGTAGGTAGGTTCTAGTGGTGGAACCTCAAGCTCAATTATGTGTTTATTTTTCTGTTTCATTTCCGTTTTTGTTTTCTTTTCTTTTGCTTTTGTGTTGCTTGTGCATAAGGCATGCTGAAATCTTCAACTGCACACGATTTCTCTCCAACACAGATGGGTGCCTAACACCTTTCCATCTATGACGAACCTCCGAATCCTACATCTTTAGGAACGCTATGACCAGTTGCTACGGGTTATGGATGTCAAGGTTTTTCCCTGAATTGTGTCCTTAATAAATTACGGATGGTGACTCTTTTGATGTAGTGAGGGATCAAATTAATTTTTGGTCAGGTCCTCACAGTTGGCGATTCCATTCGGGACTTAGAGGGTTCAAGAAAATGTGTGCAATCGTTGGTTACTGTATGTCTCTTGGTTTGTCATATGCGTGCCGTGCATTCATGATTATTGTGTGAAGCTTCTACCTTAACAGGGTACGGGGATCCTAGTCCGGTACATACCGTCATACGGGGTTATCGGCTAGAGTGAACCTATTTCTCGCCGTTTAGCAATGATAGGGGTTAATAGGCCTGCGACCTCACGAGGCTTACTACGTCACATGTGAGTAGGCCAAACTGTAACGTCCTGGCTTATCGACTGTCACTACAGACCAACACGGGACCTTTCCAACATGCTTTGTCCTCACTCGCACGTTTCCGCGGAAAACTTCCCAGGAGGTCACCTATCCTAGAATTGCTCCAAGTCAAGCACGTTTAACTTTGGTGTTTTTCTGGAATGAGCACCGAAAAGGTAGGTGCACCTTGTTGATATAGTTAGTAACCATCAAACCGTTTGAGCTATTCTCGATTGTGCAGTCCCATACCTGTACAACCTCGAAATCACTTCATTTGAGCTATTTTTATTAATCAGTCCCATACCTGTATAATTATGAAATCGCCCCAACTGTGCAGCCCGATCCCTACACAGTCTCAGGATCTCTCCTATTCCGGTGTGGATTTGGTTCATTTCTGTGCCCCTCCGTCTAGAAGCCGCTCCTTGTCCACGCTCATCCCAGCACCGGCGTACACTTCCCACCCTCATAGACCCCGGGTGTCACAGACCCACCAGCTTCCGCTAGGTTCGTCCCCGAACCCTACACCGTACTAGGGGAGTTCTGGAGCTCCGCTACCAACTGTAACGTCCCGGCTTGTCGACTGTCACTACAGAACAACACGGGACCTTTCCAACATGCTTTGTCCTCACTCGCACATTTCCGGGCAAAACTTCCCAGGAGGTCACCCATCCTAGAATTGCTCCAAGTGAAGCACGTTTAACTTTGGAGTTTTTCTAGAATGAGCACCGAAAAGGTAGGTGCAAGTCATGAGAAGAAAAGATGGTGTCATCTCCCTTAGCGACGGTTTTTTGGGCCCCAACCAACATTTACCCTAAGCATCTCATGCATGATTAATCAATACTTGGTATGTGTATTCGTGTGTCTGTGTTTATGTGTTATATGTGTTTTGTCGTTGTGGATCCAAAATTCATGCATGCACTAGTAGTGAGAGAAGAAAAGAGGGTGTCATCTCCATGGTTTTTGATGAGTCAAAGATTAACGCTAACCCCAGTTGCATGAAGCCTTCCATCAACTAGATAATCTTAGTCCTAAGAAAAACAACTCTTATCCACCCTTTTACTCCATAAATTTGAATGTAGGACTGCATCTGCATGGCATAGTTGCATGGTTTTTAAAATTGCTGCATAGAGCCGGGAATCGACCCAATACCAAATCTTCTTAAGACAGTAACCCTTTCTGATAATGGCCCAACTCTTGAACCAACCCAACGAGAATTTGAAATCCTGCCTCCTTATTTGACAGTGAACCATGTGTAAGAATTGTGGCTAGCACGCTAGGAGTGTGGACAATGAAGGTATGACTCCGGAAAACACCCCGATAGAAAAAGTCGAGCAACCAAAATGGGGAGAACGCACTCACCACCAAGAGAAGGAAGAACAACTTCAACTTCGGACTATGATGGATAAGTTGGAAGAAATGATTCTTCAGGGGATCATGGCCGACGATGAGTATGCCGGAATGATCATGGGGCAATTCCGAGAGATGATGGGGCAATACAATGTGGTTGAAGACATAATAAGGGAACTCCATTTCAAATATGTTGCTCTTCACTAGAAATATACTCAAGTGACCTAGGAATTCAATGACTATGTGGAAACAATAGAAGGGAGTGGGGGATCAGAGACAGAAGAGCAAACGGACCAAGGGGAAGCTGTAACCACCGAAGAAAGAGAAAATGGACCAAAAAATGACGATGACGTGCTTATAGTTGAAGTTCATAAAGACTACCCAAGCGAGGTTACTGCCACTAGGATCACAAAGAAAGCTCGTGTAACCGAGGAAGAATAGGTTTGGGACGGGGTCTTAATAGGAGCTGTTAACTGTAGAATCGAGTCAAGTGTCCTGTTCTTCCCCATGAGGGTTTTTCATGTTTGATTTTAAAATCACTTCAATAAATAAAGGTTCCACAAATATGGCATATCACAAACTTTATCGTACTTAGTCGAATTAGCTTGAGAACCGTAAGAATGAACTACGAAGACCTGATCCAGTGAGAATGAGCAAGACAGCCTATTCAAGATATTTTAAGGGGCCTGACTTGTGGGATTATCCTTCTTCGAAAAAAAAAAAGAAAAAAAAAAGAGAAATAAAAAGCATGAAAAAAATAGAAAAAAAAAAGAAAAAAAGAAAAAAAAAAGAAAAAAGCACAAGAAGAGGAAATTCACGGTCATGTTGCCATGGGTTGGCGTTCTTTGGGAAAGGGATCGTCTAAAGTTTACACTGGTACGTAGGTAACTCAGAAATGAGCCCGGTCTATTTAACCGTGCTTCTTTGGCTAGTTCGATTAGGGGTGGTGAAGTGTAAGAATGTGTCATAGAAGGCTTTTTATTAAAGCATTCCCGATACGATCATCCGGACAATCGAATTCATTGTTGTCAAATATTTCGGAGGCATACCAGTTATTGAGGGTTCCTCACGGGAGGCGAGTGATGCCAAGATTAACGCTTATTTTTGAAAGGACGAACCACACCAGCATGATTCTCGGCTCAAATGATTTTCAAAAAATTGCATACACGGTTGCGTCATATAGAAAATATAAGCATACATAGAAAATTTTCACAAAAAAAAAGAGAGAGTCATCCTGCATATAGGTCTAAGAAAGGCATACATCATGAAATAAAAACCAAAAAAGAGAGAACCATCAATCACCGACTACGCCTCTTCTTCTTCTAAACCTGAACACCGGGGGGAACAGTCTCCTGAATAGTAGCCTCAAAATCATCAGTCGTTGGGTCGGTAGGGTGAATCTCTGGCTGAGGGGCAACGGGAGGCGCTGGCTGCCCACGGAGGCGAGGTTCCTAGGGCACTCGAGTAGGAGGAGTACACTAGACTCCAGTACTACAAGACGCCATTGCCCGCATACGAGCAGCTTGGCCCGCTAAAGTCGCCTTGGCCCGACCAAGGGCCCTCCAAAGACGAGATACCACCAATATCGGGACCTGATAAAATGAAAAAGATGATTAGAATGTAACGAATGTTGAAAAGAAAATATAACAAAAAAGTGAGTTCATACCTGAGTGATGCCGGAAGGGAGAGACGGGAAGCCATCGGGAACATCCTCGGAAAAAAAAACGTCATGGAGCCAGTACTCATCATCATAAGCACGGTAGGACTCCTCGGATGGTGGAAGAACAGGACTAGACGTAGAAGAAGATGCTCCAGACCTCCTCCTTGTTAGAACCTATGTCTTCATGGTTCATTCATTACAGGTTTTGATAAATGACAAACCAAGATCATAACCAAGATGAAGCAAAAAGAAATCAAGCAAACAAGCACTCAACCAAAGTGATCAAGTACTCAAGTGAAGATATGATCAAGAGTTGAAGTGCAAAGAAGAGCAAGAGAAGTTAGGACCTATTTGTACAAGG
>JAKUCV010003016.1:4364-60589 GCA_028386065.3 Turnera subulata
TTTTTCAGAGCAAAAACACATACACACTAGCTTCTTCTTCTTTGTGAAAGAAGGAAGAACACTAAACACCTAAAACACAACTCCCGGAAATCTGTTGCTAGCACACCAGTTCGGGAGAGCTCGGGTTGAAGTCGTGAGACGTTCTTCAGCCGGTTACAACGGTTCGTGTGGATACCGTAGAGGGGCGAGGCCTTTGTCTGGCTCTAGCTGATTCGGTTCTACAGTTGGGTGAAAGACCTCAACCGAACAAGGTATGAAAAATTGTTATTCGGTTTAGCTCCCTTCACATGGATCCTCCATGTGTATACGGTATTTCCGCTGCGCATACAAGTTGTATTTGTGCTTTTGATTGTCAATTGCATGAACCAGATACTTACATAACCTATCCTCAAATCTATTTCTAGACTTGAGTACCCAGCAGAACAAAACTAAGTCTTGCTTATAAATTACCCCTTTAAATGAATGTTGTTTGGTTCTTAGAAAAACCAGATTTCTAAACAGAATTGTAAGCACTTGTATAAACTCAGATTTTTGCTCAGTGGCTGGGGTGATCTTAAAAGATGTTTTTAGCACACTTTTATAGCCTCTGAGATTGGGGGGGAGGGAAAGTCTGCAACGGCTCCTTGAATCTCCAAGTTGACATGAGTTCACAATTACTCCAAGTTGGGACCACTTCTTTATATCAACTCCTTGGTCACAAAGTATTGCAATTTTTGGAAAATTTGGATCACCATCTTTGAGAGATAACATCTCCTGGAACAACTCTCTCACTTGCTCTTTAATTTTGAATGTTAGAAATATGTGTGAGAACCTCTTAGCAAGTTGCATCTCCTTGGTTGCAAAGTGTTTCTATTTTCGGCATGTTTGGACCACCAACGGGACCATCTTCAAGGTAGAAGAGAGAGAATATTTTCAGCTCTTCCTTTGAGTCTTTCCTCTTACTTGCTCATCAATTTTGAACGTTGGAAGTAGGATTTAAATGCCTAGAGGACCACACACAAGTTGCTGGAAAAGTTGAAACTGACAGCTCGCAGATATGGTTTTTCCAAAACCATATTTCCTCATGAGCTCGTAGTATGGTTTTTCTGAAACCATACTTCCTCCAGCAAGCTTAATCAACACAAGACATATGCAAAGCATTCTTTTCGAGCAGTTTTTTAATCATCAAAACTAATTCCAAATGATACGAGCAAACCAACACTAAGTGGAACTCAAGAAGGTGATGACGCCATTAGCTTTCTTCAAGGACCAGTCACAAGGGCTCGGTTGAAGATGATAAAGAATCACATGCTACATTATGCTCAAGCTTGGGTCAATCGGGAATTACAAGAAGATAAGTTGGACAAGTTTGGAGATGAATTTAAAGAGATTCCTAAGTTTGTGAGCATTTTGAAGGATTCAAGTCAAAAGTAGCCGTTTTCACCGTTCAACCGGAAAATTACTGTTCACACCGGAAATTACTATTCACTGCCGGCGTTTACTATTCACTTTCAGGTTGGAAAATTAACTTTGGAGCTAAAGATTCCCACTAGTGTGGTTGGTGTGGTTGGTATTAGTGTGGTTGATGTGGTTGGTGTTAGTGTGGTTGGTGTGCATTAAAGAAAACAAAAGATGATTAGTGCTTGTATTTAAAATTCAATGCTTTGCTTTTTGGCTTCTATAAAAGCCAACAATGTACCAAGTTTGAAAATCAGATTATGAATGAAATTTGAGTGATTTTAAGGAAGCTAAATGCTTACCTTTGGAGTGTTTCTTGATTGAGTGATTCAATCAAAACAAGAGAGGGATTCTCTTGACTTTACTCTTTAGGATTGATTTCTCTTATCAAGTGTTATTACTTGTGGTGATTAATCAACTCCTTGTATTCCTCATTATTTGTTGCCTAATCCTTTGAGTTTAGGAGGTGAAGAATAGGAATACTAAACCCTAGTTTGATTGGAGATTGGAGGTCTTGGGATCAATTAGTTGCAGAGGTGAACCTAGTGGAATTCTAGGGTTGTTGCTGCATCATTTGGTAGCGGAGCTTACAGGTTCAATCAATCATACCTTGTGTTATTCAATTCTTGTTGTTTATTCATTTGTTAAATTCTTGTTGTTCATACCTTGTGTTGTTCAATTCTTGTTGTTCCTACCTTGTGTTATTCAATTCTTGTGTTTATACCTTCAGTTGTTCAATTCTTGTTGTTCATACCTTGTGTTGCTCAATTCTTGTTGTCTATACCTTGTGTCGTTCAATTCTTGTTGTCCATACCTTGTGTTGTTCAATTCTTGTCGTAAAAAAAAAAAAAAAATTGCTACAACATCGATGTTTGGCATCAAAACATCGATGTTGACACAGTAAAATTTAAATTTTTGAAGCCAACGGTCACCAAACATCGATGTTTTAAACCACAACATCGATGTTCTTGAGCTTCGACAAAAAAATTCTCTTCCCAGTAATTTGCAACATCGATGTTTTAAACCCCAACATCGATGTTTTTTAGCTTCGGCAGAATTTCCTTTTTGAAATCAATTGTCAAAACATCGATGTTATAGATGTTCTGTCAAAAAAATTTTGAAAGCGAATTGTAAGAACATCGATGTTTAAAACCCAACATCGATGTTTTTGAGGCTTCAACTATTGTTTACATAGTACTTGTACATTACAATTAGCTTTCTTTGGTCTTAGGATCTCTAGTTGGGAATAACTTCTTTCTTTCTGCTTATTTGATTGTCTTTCTTTCAGCTATTCCAAGTTGGGTGATAATTGTTTCATATCATTCAATTGCTACAATATTCCATCACATGCATTACCTTGTCCTTGTGTGTGATCTCTCTTCTTGTTTGTTGAAGTTATGATTTGTTCTAGAAATTGTTTTCCTTTCATTCCTTCTTTAGGCTTTCATTGTTTCTGTTAATTAATTGTTGCAAGTTGATTGCTTGATTTTTGTGAATCTAATCCTAACTTGTAAAGTTGAAGTAGAATCAAGAGAGGAAAGAGGCTGAGAGTTACATCCTTTGCCAAGAGTGAACAAACACGAGTGTAAACACGTGAGGAATTGTTTTACTAACAAGTATTCGCAGGTTGATATCATGGAATATTTTAGATGTGGTAGAGGAGGTTACAGAATGGAAGCCAAGAAATCAACTCCTGTGCACTATAGCTATGATGAAGATGAGTTTGATGGAGTATGGGGACATGACAGATTTGGAGAAAGAGGAGGACGTGATAAAAGAACATATAGAAATCCAAGCTTTGATAGGACGGAAGGTGGAGCAAATCATGTTGATAGGGATGTTGGACGCATCCAATTGAAAATTCTGCCTTTCTTTGGCAAGCTTGATCCTGAAGCATACTTGGAATGGGAGAAGAGAGTGGAGAAGTTCTTTGACTATCATAACTACTCCGAAGAAAGTAAGCTAAAACTAGTTGTTGCAGAATTTAGTGGTTATGCACGTGTTTGGTGGCATCAATTTGTTTTAGAGAGAAAAAGGAATGGAGAAGAGCCTATTAGTACATGGGCTGAATTGAAGAGGATTATGAAGAAGAGATATGCGCCTAGTCATTATTTAAAGGAGCAGCAGCAAAAATTTCTGACTAGGAGACAAGAGCCGATTTCAGTTCATTATGATGACTATATGGATGACTTTTACGATAAAGAAGAAGAAGTATGGCATCGTGACCAATCTAGGAAAAGGGGAGGATGCAATGCACAAGACAGAAACTACCATAAGGAATATGCAAGAGAGGAGTATCAAACTGCTAGAGTTGAACACCCTAAAGAATACATTGAAGAGAAACGCCATAAAGAATGGCTTGAAGACAACAAAAGTTCCAGCAAGAGTCTAAAAGGCATGAGAGAAGCTGGTGCAAAACTTTTAAGGGCATTAGAAGCTTTGGCGAGGCGAGAAGAAGAGAGGAAGGCTGAGTGCCTTGCAAAAGGTGAGCTAGAGAGGAAGGATGAGTGCCTTGTAAAAGGTGAGGAAGAGAGAAAGGCTGAGAGCCTTGCAAAAGGAGAGGATGAGAGAAAGGATGAAAATCTTGCAAAAGGAGAGAAGAGCTCAAAAGAAAAATTTGAGGAGAAAGAAAAGAAAGAGAATACCGAGAGTGAGAAAGAAGTCTCAAAAGAAATTGTGTTAAAAGACTCAAATAAGAGAGAAGTGAGGGTTGAATATGGGAGGAAAAAGAGTTTGTTTGTACCTTTGTACAAGGAAGCTTGGTTTAAAGCTAACCTTAACCCTTGTCTTTCTAGATGTGATGTGTTTCTTTTGCAGGTTTCTAGGGATGCTTGTCCTAAAGGATTGTCGGACCAAGGGGAAGATGGAATTATACATGGGGCACCGATTACAATCACAAAGGAGCATCAGGTTTTAAGTTCCTATTCTATGACTTTAATGCTTAAATTGGATAACATGGTGAGTGATTTATATTGTTGTTCTACTGACTATCATCCATATAAGTTACTTGTTATTCCTATTTTTGTGGAACAAACTAATGCTTGTTGTAAGTTGATAGATCCAGGAGGAGACTTGACACTGTTTAAGGGAGTTGAGCATCAACTCTATCACAAGCTTGGAACGCATAGTCTATTGCCAAGGAGGAATGGGAAGTGGCAAATGAGTGTGGATTGCCGAGATGAATAATCACAAGTAAAGTATCGATTTCTTTTGTCCAATGAATGCATGACTATGTTGGTTCAATTTCATAGTGTTTATATGCATGTGTGTTTAATTAACTTGCTTGATGAATACATATGTGCATTAATTAGGTCTGGTAATGCAGAATTTTTGATTGCATGTCATGAGTTGTTTCTTATAGTTTGCATTTAGTTTCGTATTATATGTTTTAAAACTTGCAAACTAATTCGTGTTAAGTGTCTTATTGCATGCTTGATTTTTGACAATAATATGCGTGTGGTTCTTGCAATATCTATTGATTTCACCATATGTGATGCACATGTTCCAATCGCATTCTTTGATGCATATGTTCCATTTGCATTACATGAAGTTGGGCGATTACATATTGATTTCATGAATCTAAGGGATATTACACATGTTATTTACAAGATCCATAGACTTATGAATTTTATGGCAGGTCATTCATTTGATGATGTTTTACATGTGATCGGTTTGCAAAACGTGAAGTTGGTTATTAGATATGTTATCCTCACATTGCATGGATTATTCGCAATTAGTTACTGCATATTGTTGCATGAGACTTCGAGTTGTTACTTGTTTTTGGATGTAGTACGTGTTGATGCATGTGTTTATTTCAGATTGAGTGTTGCATATGCTATGTTCGTCTTACGTTTTGATGTTTTGCATGCCGAGCCTGTCGAGATCTTAAAGGATGCCATATATGATGAAGTTTCGTTCTATTTCACATTGTTGTTGCATGGTAATCCTAGGATATTCATGTTTGATAGAGGCCCTAAGTTCTTGGATTATTGTTTGCATGTGGCACAAAGAAAATTGGTGAGTAAATTGCTAATTCTTGCTTGTTTTCAAGCTAGTAGTGGTTTACCACTTGTTTTCTGGTTAATTGTCTTACTCTTATTTTCTAAGTGGAATGCACGAGTTGATTCTGGGAGCAGCAAAATGCCATTCGACCTAGGAGTATGGGATTGGTTACTGTGTGACTTTGAAAGGGTCAATGACAGTGCCTACACGGTGGATTCGATAGGTAAGTATGGAGTTAGTATGGCCATCATAGTCCCTAACGTAACTCCTTTTGATTTTCCAGGTTTTGATTCGAGGACGAATCTTTTTTAGGAAGGAGGGAATGATACGAGCAAACCAACACTAAGTGGAACTCAAGAAGGTGATGACGCCATTAGCTTTCTTCAAGGACCAGTCACAAGGGCTCGATTGAAGATGATAAAGAATCGCATGCTACATTATGCTCAAGCTTGGGTCAATCGGGAATTACAAGAAGATAAGTTGGACAAGTTTGGAGATGAATTTAAAGAGATTCCTAAGTTTGTGAGCATTTTGAAGGATTCAAGTCAAAAGTAGCCGTTTTTCACCGTTCAACCGGAAAGTTACTGTTCACGCCGGAAATTACTATTCACTGCCGGCGTTTACTATTCACTTTCAGGTTGGAAAATTCACTTTGGAGCTAAAGATTCCCACTAGTGTGGTTGGTGTGGTTGGTGTTAGTGTGGTTGGTGTGGTTGGTGTTAGTGTGGTTGGTGTGCATTAAAGAAAACAAAAGATGATTAGTGCTTGTTTAGTGCTTGTATTTAAAATTCAATCCTTTGCTTTTTGGCTTCTATAAAAGCCAACAATGTACCAAGTTTGAAATCAGATTGTATGAATGAAATTTGAGTGATTTTAAGGAAGCTAAATGCTTACCTTTGGAGTGTTTCTTGATTGAGTGATTCAATCAAAACAAGAGAGGGATTCTCTTGACTTTACTCTTTAGGATTGATTTCTCTTATCAAGTGTTATTACTTGTGGTGATTAATCAACTCCTTGTATTCCTCATTATTTGTTGCCTAATCCTTTGAGTTTAGGAGGTGAAGAATAGGAATACTAAACCCTAGTTTGATTGGAGATTGGAGGTCTTGGGATCAATTAGTTGCAGAGGTGAACCTAGTGGAATTCTAGGGTTGTTGCTGCATCACCAAACCATCACTAAACATGGTTAGTTTTACTAATTAAGCTTAAGAGGTGATTAGCCCATATTTAGGCCAACAGTTATTTGAGCCATGAATAAGTGGTGTGTTAGCGAACCGTGTGGTTCGGCGCCTGGGATTCCCCAATTCACACCGGATTAAGGCATGGGGTTTCTAAAGGGGGTATTTGGTAGTTATTGCGGAATAATGTTACTGTGGAATTAAATCTTCAGCATTTTCAATTTTTGCATTTCTATTTGAGAGGAGATTTTGGGGTGATGGAGTTCACAGGGGTGTATGAGAGTCCTCAATCGGCAATGCGGTGTTATCTCTAGGAAAACCTTTGTAATTTGGCTTCTGTGGTTCAACACCCATGCTGTCTTGCGGGGGATTTTATTGCCATATTGTCTGCGGATGAGATACGGGGCTCCACGACTACCTTATGTCGGGGGTGTCATCGGTTTCAAAATTGTGTGGATTTTTGCAGTCTGGAGGATTTGCGTTACCAGGGGCCGCAGTTTACATGGTATCGGGGTTTACTTTGGAAGCAACTGGACCAAGCCCTTGCTAACCAAGCATGGATTCAGGCGTTTCCTCCTTCATAGGTGTATCACTTACCCTCTATGTGATCCGACCATTGTCCTTTGCTAATTGATCTTGGGTGTTCTCGTCAGCCCGTGCCACTGGGGGGTCTTTCTTTTAAATTTCAAGCTGCTTGGTTGTCCCATAGCCAATTTTGCTCTTTTGTTCAAGATAGATGGGAGTGTGGTGAACCGGTACCGGAGGCTTTGGGTTCTTTGTCTTCAGCTTTGATGGCCTAGAATACTGATATTTTTGGGCATATAACTCGCTGGAAGCATGTCATCTTGAAGCACCTAGTAGGGATTCAGAATTATTTATCTCACCAGCCTTCTTCTTTTCTAAGCTCCCTAGAGGATGATCTTAGGAAGGAATATGTAGAGGTCTTGCAGTAGGAGGACTTAATGCAGTATCAGAAAGTACGGTCCCAATGGACTAATGATGGGGATCATAATACTGCATTCTATCATGCTAGGACGGTGATTCGGAGGCATCATAACCACATTGTTGCGTTGAGATATAAGGAGGATCGGTGGTGTACTGATCAGCAGGGCCTACAACCATTGGCAGTTCGTTATTTCCACAAGTTGTTCTCGGAAACTATGGCCAGCTCCCTAGTTTTTCCACTTCGAGGCTGTTTCCCAGCTGTGGATGCTGTGACTTTCCAGAATTTGGCATTACCACTTTTGGGATAGGAGATCCAAGCTATAATGTTTGGCATTGGGCCGTTGAAGGCCCCGGGTCTGGATGGCTTTCATGCTTTATTTTCCCATTCATAGTGGGCTGTCGTGGGAGAGGCTGTATGCCAGTTTGTGCAACAACTCTTTTCCGGGACAGTTTGTCATCGTCTATGAACCGGAATAATTTGTTGTTGTTACCTAAGGTGGAGAAAACGGAGTATATGTCCCAGTTTTGTCCCATAGACATGTGCAATGTTTTGTACAAGGTGTTGACTAAGGTAATTATGAATCGAATCAAGCATGGTTGACTGGCCTTGTGCCCCCCACGTAGTGTAGTTTCATCCCGGGAAGGCATATAACGGAAAACATAGTGACTGTTCAGGAGGTGATGCATACAATGAGTGTGTGCTAGGGGTGACAGGGGATTGTTGCCATCAAAATAGATTTGCAGAAGGCCTATGATCGCCTCTGGTGGTCATTTATCAGGGATACTTTGGAGGATGCAGGATTCTCGGGTTACCTGGTAGACGTTATTATGAAGTGTGTGTCGAACACTGAGATGCAGATTGTTTGGAATGGATCGCTGACACACTCATTTTCTACGTGCTGAGGGGTTCGTCAAGGTTATCCTCTGTCTTCTTATCTATATCTCTTGTGTCTAGAACGCTTGAGTCAACTCATTGGACATTTGGTTCATTTTGGAAGCCAATTCATTTGGGGAAAACAAGCCCTCCTCTTTCTCATATCTTTTTGGCCGATGATATGGTTTTGTTTGCAGAGGTAGAAACTAGTCAAATAGCAGTTATACGGGAGTGTTTGCAGCTTTTTTGTTCTTGCTCTGGCCAGAAGGTTAGTGCCTCCAAGACACAGATGTTTTTCTCCAAAAATGTCCCTGATTCCGTTTGGGAACAGTTTCATTTAGGTTTGGGGCACACCATTACGGATGATTTAGGGCGTTATTTGGGTGTCCCGGTGATTCATCAGTGGGTTTCTCACCAAAATTATGTTGGTTTTCTTGATAGGGTTACCAAAAGATTGGCCTCTTGGCAATCCCATGTGCTGTCTTTTGTGGGACGGGTCACTTTGACACAGCCTGAGCTCTCTTCCCTGCCGATGTTTACTCTACAGATAGTGCTACTTCCGGCTTCCATTACTCGGGGACTAGACCGTTTGTGTAGAGGTTTTATTTGGGGTTCTTCACAGGGTGCCAGGAAAATTCATCTTGTACTTTGACATTTGGTTTGTATGTCGAAGAGGAATGGTGGTCTTGGGTTGCACAGTTTGGAGGTGCAGAATCGCGCCATGTTGGCAAAATTAGCGTGTTGGGGGGGGAGGGAGGGGGGGTGTTTCTTCCCCTTCTTCACTCTAGGTGTGAGTTCTTCATGCTAAATATCTTCCCCATCGTGAGGTGGTGCCTGCTTCTCTTTCTCATAGTGCTTGTTCATCGTTGTGGCGTGGTGTGCGCCGGGTTTGGCAGTTGGTTCATCAGGGGTCAGAGTGGTCCGTGGGTGATGGGTGTACAGTGCGGTTTTAGGAGGATGCTTGGGTAGAGGATGTGGGTCTACTGGTGTCTCTTGCCTTGGGACCTGTACAAGAGAAGGATTTGACCCGCCCAGTGGTGGACTTTACGACATCCTCGGGATGGTGGGATTAGTCCCGCTTCCAGCACCTCCTACCCCAATCCATAGTCCTTAAAATTTGGGAGTGCGGTGCCCTACACTTGGTTCGGGAGCAAACATGGTCTATTAGAGATATACTGCTTCAGGACAATTTTCCACCTGGCCGGCGTATTTTGCGGAGGCAGCTACTAAGCCGGCCTTGGTTGATCCAGTATGGGTGTCGATCTGGGATTGTCTAGGGCCCCGACGTGTTCGGACATTTTTGTGGTTGGTGGCATATGACTATTTACTTACCAATCAACGCAGGTTTCACCGGCATTTTGCCTCTTCCCCACTCTGTCCTCTTTGTTCTGTCCATGTCGAGTCCATCCTTCATGTGCTCCGTGACTGTGCCTCGGCTAAGTCCTTGTGGCGGGCCTCCTCTCCTGTTTTACCATTAGGTTTTTTTACTACTTCATGTATTCGGTCTTGAATAGCTTCGAATTTGGCATTACGATTCTTTGTGTAGGGCGACGTCCCATGGCGTTTGTGTTTTGGTATTGTGTTTTGGCATCTTTGGTTGTGGCGCAATGAGTAGGTGTTTAATGATATTGGACCTCCCTTCAATCCAATGGCATTTATTCAGTCCTATTGTTGCGAGGTTTTGCACTCTTTAGCCTCTCATTCGGTCTCGGGGGTGGATAGAGGAGCGCGACCCCCTATAGTGTGGCATGTTCCAGTGGTGGGATGAGTGAAGTTGAATACGGACGGGGCTGTCCGATTAAATTCAGGTGCGACAGCAGCAGGTGGGGGTATTGTGGGGCTTGATAGGGGAATGGCTCCACGAGTTTTCCTCTAACTTAGGCATGTGTGTCAGTCTTGAATGCTGAGTTATGAGGTTTGTGTTATGGTTTGCGGAAGGCTTATGACTTGGGGTATCGTCAAGTTTTGGTGGAGGTAGATTCGTTGGATGCTGCCCGGAATTTGCAGACTCTTGCGCTTAGCTCTTGGCGTAGTACTGCTCTGTTGCAAGTCGTGTACGAGCTGATGCGGCTGCCTTGGAATGCTCCGCTAGCGCAAGTCTACCGGGATGCCAATTTGTGTACGGATTGCCTTACTAAATACGGGTTTTCTTTGCCTTTAGGAGTGTCTTTTTTCCCTCAAATTCCAGTTGGTTGTTTAGGGTTTGTATTGCGTGACTTGAATGGTGCACTCGTCGGGTCTCTATAATGTTCATCTCATTTATATTAAAAAAAAAGGAGACTTGCTTCATCCTTGTCTTAGGCTCTAAAGTTGGAGTTCATCCCTGTGTTAGATTTTGGCTTTTCTTCATCCCTCTATTCCCCTTAGTTGGCCTGTTTTGGTCCTTCCCGCCAGAATCCGGTGGAAAATACTGACATTGCAAATTTTCTGTTGCCACATCAGCATATGTGGAAACTACATGTTAGGTCGAACCAACAAATTGAACCGACTCAACCCAACCTGTTCGCCACCCAAAAACCCATTTTGCTAATATAGTGGGCCCTAAGTTTGTCCATTTAAGAACTCATCTTCTTTCTTTTTTTTGTTTGGTCTGCATCTTCTTTCTTTTTTGATTACCTTCCTTGCGTATGTATAAGACCGAATCCATTCGATTTCGAAAAAGGATTACAAATCCTTAACTTTTCGAGGAATCCTTCATCAGTGGTTGTGAATGGCCGACTTTTCTCAACTTTCTCTCTTTTTTTCCTTTTCTTTTTTTCCTAAAATTAATTTTTTTTGGTACATTGGAATCCTAACAACTACAATAAACCCCATCCCACCCCTATTCCACCTTCAATCTCAGTATTAAGATTGAATCCATGACCTCTTGGATAAAGACCAAGAGAGAAGCCACTACACCATAAGTGGTGTTGGCCTAAATTTAATTTTTTCAAAACCTTTCATTGAATTAAAAATAATTTCAAAAACAAAATAATAGCTAATTATAATTTATTATTTAATTAATTTATTAATTTTTTAAAAAAAATTTAAGGAAATTAAATTATTATAAGTTATTATTTAATTAGTGTAAATTTATTATTTTATTTTTGAAAAAATTTTTAATTTATTGATAGGTTTTAAAGAAATTAATTTTAGGAGAAAAGGAAAAGAAATAAAATTAAAAAATGGACAAACTTCGGGCCCCCACCGGATAAGCAAAATAGGTTTTTTAGGTGGACGAACCGGTCGGGCCGGGTCGAGTTGGTTCGACCTGACATGTGGCTTCCGCATATGCTGACGTGGCACCAGAAAACTTGCCACACCAGCATTTTCTACCAGATTCCAGCTAGAAGGACCAAAGTAAGGGGAACAGAGAGATGAAAAGATGCCAAAATCTTACACAGGGATGAATTCCAAGTTTAGAGCCCAAAACAAGGATGAAACAAGTCTTTATTCCAATAATCATTAATTGTCTTAGAAGTGAATTTGCCAAGATTATCAAGACGGATAGTCTTAGTAGCATGATCAGAGAAGTGTGTTCGCAATTTGATTAATTGTGATAATAAACACGCAAATGCAAAATTACGTGAAGACAGTAGGCACACACGGGACCATCTAATCGATGCATCGATTAAAATCATAAAATACCTAAATGGTCTAGCGGATGTATAGGTCCGCAAATATCTCCCTGAATTTTTTCCAAAATGCTGGTGTGACTAGGCCAAACCTTTTCACATGAAGGTCGAATAATTAATTTTTCTTATGAGCAAGCAGAACATGAAAATTGAATGGAATAGAAAAATTTTTGGTTTTTCGATGAATGATTAAATTAATTTTCAATAATTCTACGCAACATTATTGATCTGGGACGGCCCAACCGGTCATGCCAAACACGAAATCCATAATCCAACTTCAAGTGGGTGCCAGCTTTGGGTTGTGCAAACTACGTATTTTAATAAATTAGGAAAGTTTATTTCTTAGCTTCAGGCTGGTATTTACCAGCTTCAGAATGTTGAGTGCCAGCTTGAGGCTGCTGTGTGCCAGCTTCTGACTGGATATGATAACTTTTAATGACTCAATATTTATGTAGTACAATCTAAAAGATAACGCAGGTAATCTTTCCACAACTTGTTTGTTACCTACATCTCTTCCACTTTTGTCTCGGCATAATATTCGTTTGAAATGAATATTAATAAATTCCTTAGAAACTTGAATAAAACATCCTTTTATTGTTGTAGGAAAAAAAATTATACTCTTCAGGAGTATAATGAAATTTATGCTCTTCTAGAGCATAGTAAAACTTGTGCCCTTCCGAAGCATATTAATCCATTGGGAAAATTGGGCTCTTCTGGAGCATATTAATCTTCATCTCCTTCTCACTTTTGAGACTGTTCTATCAAATGCTACTTACAAATAATTTTTGTTTATTAAATACAGAATGTATTATTGCATTGTCTCCAGGACAAATGCCCGAGTGATTATCGCAGAAATCACAGTTTCATATTAAAATTTTAATAGATATAATATATTGTAAATTAGAGATAAGTAAAAGTATAATATAAAATAAAAAATGTAATAAAATATAACATATAACATGATAAAGCTGAACATAAAAATAAATTTAATTTTTCTTTTCCACTTTTACTTCAAATATATATTTGCTTGCACCATCAGGGTAAGCAAGATAAATAACAATATACAGAAATGAATCCATCTAGAAGTTGGTATCATGGTCATCATCGTGACAAAGTTGGTTTAAACAACAATAGGTTTGTCCTTCAGGGACACTTGGTAAAGTTCTACTAGATGCTTTACTATGCGGCATGTTCATGACTGTGGTTCATCACGCTCACGACCAAAATTATCATTATACTGCCGCATTCGCTTCAAAGAATGGAGCAAAGCCAGTTGGGCGGGATTCATAATTTTTCATTAATAATTCGTTGTTTTGTTCGACCACAAGTAGGCATGGAAATAAAATATAACACATAATAATATGATAAAGTTGAACATAAAAATAAAATTAATTTTTCTTTTGCACTTTTACTTTAAATATATATTCGCTTGCGCCTTCAGGGTAAGAAAGATAAATAACAATATACATAAATGAATCTATGTGGATGTTGATATCATAGTCATCATCGTGAATAAAGTTGGTTTCAACAATATTAGGCTTGTCCTTCAGGGACACTTGGTAAAGTTCTACTGGATGCCTTATTATAAGGCTTGTTATGACTGTGGTTCGTTCACGGTCACGATTAAAATCATCATTATACTGTCGCATTCGCTTTGGGGAATGGAGCAAAGCCAGTTGGATGGGATTCATAATGTTTCTTTAATAGCTTGTTGTTTTGCTCTACCACAGGTAGGCACGAAATTAAATCTGAAAATTTCGTAAAACCTTTTTCACGATATTGTTACTGCAAGAGCACATTTGATGCATGAAAAGTAAAGAAATTTTGTGAAACATTCTTCACGATATCGCTACTGTAGGAGCACATTTGACGCAGGAAAAGTAGAGAATAATTTTCTAACATATGAGCATCAGTAATATTTTCTCTATATAATTTCAACTGACAGTTTATTCGAAACATAGTTGAATCATATTTGTGCACATATTTAAAATTTTTCAACCTCAGATGCATATACTGATAACGAGTTTTTGGAAGAATGACCATCTTCAAGTGGTCGTACCTTTCTTTTAAATTCTTCCAAAGATCTACATGATCTTTGTCAGTAAGATATTCAGGCTTTAGATTGTCATGCAGATGGTGGCGAAGAAAAGTTATTGCTTTCACCTTACTTAAACTAGATGCTTTGTTTCCTTCTCTTATGATGTCTCCCAGACCATTAGCATCTAGTACTCATGACAAATAATTTCTTCCGAAAGTATCAAGAGCCTCAAATTCAAGTTTGGTAATCTTGGCTATAATAATAAAACAAATAATAAAAGAAGTAGTATGTTAATATAGAGTATGTAATATATATACGCTTACTTGATAAATCTTTCAACGATATTAGCATAATAATAATATAGAATATGTAATCAATATATATATATAGATATATAGATATGTAGATATATACACACGCTTACTCGATAAATCTTTCAGCAATATTACTACAATATATGTATATATAGAAAGGATGAACCTAGTAATAAGAAAGTTTTAGAAATAAGTACCTTATTTGATAATACAAAATGCTTAAACTAATATGGGGAATGAAATTTACTCTTGCAAATAATAATATAAGCTTGGTGGTAATAATACAACTTTGACAACATTAATAATAGAGAATAATTCAACTAATATGGAGGGAGCTTAAGGAGAGAGGTGCGCAGGCATGAGAAGAGATGTGAAGTTTATGGTAGGATGTAAGTGTAGAAATGTAAAGGAATAAAGGAGCATTTATAGTTGGAAATGGAAGAATAAAAATAAATAAGTATGATAATTTTAAAAAATAAAATTAAAGGGATTTTAGGTAAAAGAAGATGATACTAAGATTAAGACAAAATAGAATTATGAAAGGTAAATGGCCAAAGAGAAGAATCCAATTGGAGGTTAGTTGTAAGGATTAAATATTTGTTGGGGGTAATGTCAAGCATGGTAAAAATAAATTTTACTGGGCGGTAACAATAATATTCACATAATTTATTAATAGCACTTACAAGATGCATGAGTGTCGGTCCACAATAAATCATTTCGCAATCTGCACATCAATACAATCATTTGGTCGTCACCTGCAACTAGTTGCTAATTTTTTATATAGAAATTAAATGATAGCCAAGATTATGAACACACTAAAGCACAATTAAGGAGAGGGTAAGAGATATTGGCACAAAGGATTTATAGTGGTTCGCCACACAGGACTACCTCCACTACTCAAGGAGTCCACCTTGAGATTTCTAACCTTCACTAACCTTTGTTTTTACGGGATCAACCAATAACTTATAATACAAGGTTTTACCCTAAGCTAACCTCTAACCTCTCAAACCCACAAAGCTAATCCAAGCTTTGCTCGTAGTTTCCCAGTAAGATATCCCCTATCCTACCTCACTCATTTGGTTTCTTCACATGTCAAACCAATAAAGCCTATCTCTCATAAGTTTTTCAAGGTGCAACTTGCAGACCTTCTCTCAAAGCTAATCCTAGCTTTGCTTCTCACTAATCAGCACAAGAAACTCATAAACTTGTCTAAGATATAACCCTCTCTCAAGATATCTTCATGAGTGACTCACTCAAAAGATTTACAAATAATGCACAAGGATATTTTGAACACTCAAGCTTAGGAGGAGAGCTGCTGCTAATTTCTCACTTCTTTCTCCATTGGCAGCTCTATTGTTCTTCATGGAGTCATCAGCCTTTTATAGAGACACAATAGGATAGGCCTTTCCAAGAAATTCAAACCAGAGTGGCAACGTTCAATCTCCCTGTGGTCACTTTCATGCTTTGGTCTGAATCATGCCATTCTTCTGACAGGTCTGCCCATATTTAGCCAAGTCTAGGTTGGACCCAAAAATTTGAACGCCTCTGAATTGTCATCCGTTATAATGCCTTTAATCAGGTTAGTCAGAATACAGAAATGATAAAGTACTAGGTTCTTTTGACTTCTTAGTAGTAGGTTAGCTTGACACAAAGATCAAAGAAAGCCAACTTTCATCAGTCTCTTGTCACTGTCTGCTACCTCGAGATTTGGCGTTGTTGGCGCCAAATCGTAAATGTATTCGTTTTTCAGAAAGTGGTCTGGACATGCTTAGCAGACTCCTAAGTTTGATACTCCTAGGTTGGACTGAATCAACATGAGCTGTTATGGAAGCTTTCTAGATCTTTAAACACGTTTCTGCAGATTCAACATAAGCTATGTACCGGGTTTATAGAGTTAGGGAGCTTCTTCAACAAGTGGTCCCAAAATGCAGGATGATCAGCACATGCTGGATAGACACTTAGGTTTGATGATCCTAGGTTTGTCAGATTTAAATCCATCCGTTGTGAAACATGTCCAGAATACTTAACAAACATTTTTTGAGTTGAATCAAGCTAGGTTTCAGTTTTATAGATCATAGGAGCATCTCTAACAATTGCCTCAAAGTTATAAGATAATCAATGTGGTCCATGGTCCATGAAAGTGACATCTCAAGTATTAAACCTAATAAACTAACACACATACCAATCCCACTAACTTCAAACTCCCACAATGTCACATGCATGCTAAGTTGAATATCAAAATCTGAAATTTCAAAGTTTGTTAGCATCAAAACATAGCTAAGGCATACGGAGATATAAGACATAGGATTCAAACTAAATCAACTACTAATCCATACATAATCAAAGTTCTCGGTTAGTGTGCTTAATAAAGATTAAGGAAAAATAATTAACACAAAGCACATGCTAATCCGACCTTAGGCCAACAATCTCCCCTTTTCTGATGATGACAAACTTTGCGTGAAAAGACATAGAAAACATAACTTTTTAAAATCAGTTTTGCACAAATACTCCCCCCTATCTAAAATATTTTTGCAATATAAGAACATCTCATAAGTATGCAATATAAGAACATCTCATAAGTATGCAAGTACTTACAAACACGCAACACTTTTTCTCCCCCTTTTGGCATCTCAAAAAGCAAATATGACCAAGTGTTAATTACTGAGAGAAGCCAAATTATAATAGATCAAAATACTATATTTCAAAAAAATCAACAGCAAAACGGTAATAAAGCTTGGTCAATAGAAACGTCAACAAACAACGTTAGTCTGATTGTATCCCTTTTTGGCATGTCTCAGGCCAAACCGCATCACAAAGGGATAACCATAGACCTGCAGCAAAAAAAATGCATTAACAGCTAGAGCGACTAGCAGGATAAATATCTTCAGAGTTATAAAATTTAGAGCTTAAAATTGATCTTCTCTGTATAAGATAAATCTGAAGTGAGCTAAAAGAGGACGATCAAAATTCCTGCATAAAGGTGTTAAATTAACTCATCCAAGTGGAAATACTCACGTTTTGGCATCAATCGTGCCAAATATCAACTCAAAGTATCAATCAACAGGCATATATGAATATGTAATTTCAACAATAATATAAATAATAAATCAGAGTGTCATGATAATATGATGCAGTGATAGTGACTCTACAATAATTTCTAAAAGTATTAGCTATAAGATCTCAAAAGCTCATCAATGGTATGTGCTCTATTTTGCATGAATAAAACCAATTAGCACATTACCATAGATAACAAAACATGTAGCATAGTATTCAGAAAATACAACAATCAACATAATATGCACAAAAAAAAAATAAACTCTAAACAAGCAATTAAAATTATGTATATGATATGGAAATGCATGAATCTAAAGGGCAATAGATGAGAAGGAGTCAAACCTGGTTTAATGGGCAATAGATTCTTCTTCTTGTGGAGTGGCAGCAGGTGGTGGATGATAGTAAGAAGAATCTCCGACCTTAACCAACAATATATCCATGCTCATTTGCATCACCCCTTCAAGTTTTCTATTGGAAACCATCAAGTCCTCCTTCATTCCAATGATTCTTCGATCCTCATCATCATGCTTTTAAGGCCATATTGGTGTGAAATTTTTCAATCAAGTTAAGATCAGACCTTTCTAGAAAGTGGCGTATGAGTCTCAAAGCTTGCTCTTTTGTTGACTCTTGGAACACCAAGTCTAACATAATCCGACAGGAATTCATATTGTGACTTTAGGGATTTTACTGCTAACAGCAGCTCCTTGATCATTTTCATTCCCTCTATTTAAGTCTCACTAGATGGATAGGCATCTTCAGCAAGCTTGCTCTTCTTCATCCCTTTTCTCGATTTAACAAGCATCAACTTCTTATGATGGGAACTAAGAAGCTTCTTCTCTAGACTTGGACTCTTCTTACTCAATGCTAGAAGATTTTCTCACACTTCAGAGTCTGAAATTCTAGCAACTTTCTCTTTCTCTTTCTTTGAGAAGCTTTGGTAAGACGTCCTCCTCTTTAGTCTTGTGCTTCTCTTTATTTTCCATTTTGGCATCGTAGAAGCCAAAAGCACTTTCAAATCTCTCCAGATCTGCAGCCAAGTAGCCTTTTCAGGCTCTTCAACAATTATTTTTTCAAGATCTGGTGGTGCTTCATTAAGTTTTTCTCTCGAATGGTCTTGGGAGGTTAGACTTCAGAAACTACTTGATTCTCTTTAAGGGGCTTTTGCCTTGCTTGAGCTTAGAGTATTATCTTCCATGCTTATTTACCAGAATGCTTTCTCAAGACCATATCTTGTCTTTTTTCTGAATATTTCAACGTCTTCTCCAGCAGGAACAATAGATAACATCTAAATGTTAGTGTTTTTAGGATGATTTTGAATGGCTTTTACTATGTTTTCTGTGTCAATTATGTGTATAATCTTTATATTATTGTATGTTTTCATGCATTGTGTCAATTAGTACTTCATTTTTGCTCATAAAGTGTTTTTATCAGGAATTTATCATTTTTATTGAAGAATGGAAGCTTTTTAGCCAAGTTTGGAAACCAGGCCCAATTTAGGAAACTTTTTGCAGTGAGCACAGTCGACTATTAAGTGAGATTAATTGCAGATGAAACTAGACTTCCATCTGTGGATTAAATTTCATAATTTTTGGACGTGTCTACATGGAGAAGTAATTATTTTAATCCAGCCGAGGATGCAGATTTTTTTGCGCCGACCCAGGCCTAGTATTTTGGTGATATCCTGAGCTATAGAAGTCCAATTGAAGAGTTCTTTTAAAGAAAAGAAGGATGAGAAAATTCCCTATAACTTTGTAGAAGAGCCCATCGCCCGGTTCACATTTCTTCTAGGAGTAAAGTGGCGTGCAAGTTTCGGATCAGAAAACAGGCAAAAGTCCAAGTTGGAGTGCAAGTCAAGAATTCAATTTCCATTCAAAGAAGGAGAGCCCCACCGACTTCCAGCAGCTAAAGACAGTATAAAAGGACACCCTAGGTTGACATATTCAGAAGGCAGAAGTCAGAGGGCGAAGCTCTGCCGAATTGGTTAGTTATTAGGTCACACACACTAGTAGGGTTAGGGTTTTCACTCTTTTGGATCCTCTAAGTGGTGCCGAATTCCTCATCCAATTTCAACGGTTATTTCCCACAACTATTCAACATTTTTCCAGCAAGATTTGAAGGTTCAAAATCACAAAATTGCCAGTCCAATTGCAGCAGAAATCGACACCAAGAGGAGCACAAGTCGACGCCATCATCACCAACACAAATCGGCTACCCGACTTCCCTACTTTCTCCTCTTTTCGTTTTTCTTTTTGTTAAACTGTTTACATGATGAATTCTTGTGATATTTTGATGATTTGCTATTTTATTATGAGGAACTAATTCTCTAATCTAGGATTAGGGATGTAGCCAATTACTTCTATGGTTTTATTATCTATGGATTGATGTTTATTCAATTGATTGTGTTGATTGTTCAATCTATGTGTGCCGAATTACTTATTTACTTTGGATTGATTCTTATTGATTGCAACATGCAAGAGCTGCGTGATTTATATGATGATACCTAGAAGAAAATAGAATGATTGACGCTAAAATATGCGAGAGCTGATAGTTTCTTAGGGCTTTATTGATTGTTTTGTGCTTAATGAGTTTAGTATTGATGCTAGGCTATGCGAGACCTAGGTAGTAATCTTTGCTGAATATTTGATTCAACATGCGAGAGCTGAGGATTAACACATTAAAAACAATTGCCCACAATCACACATCAACAGTAGAAATCGATTCCACACATAATAAACCTAGAAAGTAATTGTGTGAACCCCAATTTTCTAGATTGCTTTAGATATTGATAGAACCACACTTTAGATTAAGTTTGCAATTTTATTTCCTTTTTATTATTTGATTTCGACATCTCCATCTTTTGATTGATTTGCCTAGATAATCATAAGTTGTTATTTAGATAGTACTTATTTCCCTTGTTCCATGGATCGACCTTGAATAGACTACTACACTACATAGTACACTGTGCGCTTGCAGTTAACAATCGTTGCGTTTACTCGTGAGTTATTTGTATGTCGTGTTGCGAATTGATCAAGAATTATAAATTTGAAAGAGTCACGCATAAATAAAACGCATAAAGCTTTTCTGGCACCGTTGCTGGGGAACAAACGGTTTTAATACCATTGAGATTGCAGCTAGATTACTTTAGGTTTTTATTTTTCGCATTAGTTTCTTTTTATTTCTTTTTATTTTCTTTAATCGATTTTTGTTTCTTTTTTTTTATTTAGTGTTGTCGATTTTGGTTGATGCCCAAGACGAGACACGGTGCTTCATCGAGTCCAATTCCTGAAATCAATCCGGAGATCGAGAGAACCTTACAAAAGCAACTACGCGCGACCAAGCGAAAGCAGAAGCAAATCGTGGAGCCTGTGGAGTTTCTTCAAGACACTGAAATAGAAGAGGAAGCAGAAGTTGTAGCATATAATTTCAAGACACTCATGGCAGAAGAAGGAAACAAGACATTGCGTGACTACGCAACGCCGAGTTTGGATATAGTGCAGTCGAGCATTGCAAGGCCAGCGACCAATGCCAACAATTTCAAACTGAAGACGACACTCATTCACATGGTGCAACAGGAACAATTTGGAGGCTTGGATAATGAGGACCCGAATCAACATCTACAGACATTTACGGAGATTTGTGATTTGATCAAGATCAATGGGGCGACTGATGATGCAATTCGACTTCGTTTATTCCCGTTTTCTTTGCAAGGCAAGGCTAAGAAGTGGTTGAAATCAGGAGCAGCTGGAACATACAAGACGTGGGAGGGGCTTTCAAAGGCTTTTCTTGCAAAATAGTATCCACCTGATAAAGCAGCACGTATCCGGAGCAAGTTACATCATTCACTCAATTCGATGGAGAAAGTTTCTGTGAAGTATGGGAACGTTACAAGGATTTTATTCAAGGATGCCCACAACATGGATTACCCGATTGGCTAGTAGTTCAATCTTTCTTTAATGGTTTAAATGAGCCTTTGCGCATGAGTTTGGACGCGGCTTCAGGAGGGGCATTCGTGGCGCAAGCACCAGATGTGGCGTATCAGAAATTGGAGACGATGGCGAGTAACAGTTACCAGAGCTCTTCACGATCAAATAACAAGCGAGTAGCTGGAATTCTGGAAATGGAGACAGTGACAATGCTTAATTCAAAGCTAGAATTTTTGAGTCAGCATGTAAAATCATGTGTTGTTGCTGTTATGCCGAGTTTAATATGTGATAAATGTGCAGGTGCTGGACACAATTCAATGAATAGTCCAACCGGAGACGAGTTGACCATTGAGCAGATGAACTACATTCATCAACGCCAACAACAACGAGGACCCTACACCAACACATACAATCCGAAATGGAGGAATCATCCTAATTTCTAATGGAGGGTGTAACGCCCCGATTTTTCATAATTTTATTTATGGAATTTTTGGAATTTTTAATTCCAATTTTACCCTTGTGAGTTCTTCGGAGTTGTGGACCTATGGAGTTGTGGACCAATTTTACTCGAATTATTGAGTTTTATGTCAGATTCCTTCATTAATCGAGCCTTCGTTGGAGTTAAATCGGGTTTCGGAGTTGGAAGTTAGGCTTTTAAGTAGTTTTAGTGAAACTACGTCGTTTTGAGCTTATACACAAAAAAAAAAACTAAGGGAGGTTGACTTAGGGCGGGTTGACAGCGCCCAAGCTCAAAACGGCGTCGTTTTGAGCACAGGCCGGACAACCCTAACCCTCTCTTCTTTTCTTCCTCTCTTCTCTCTTTTCTTTTTCTCTCTTCTCCCGTGCACCGCTACCCTCTTCTCTCTTTCTCTCTCTCTACAAAAACACACCACCGCCATAACTCCTTTCTTATCTCTCCTCGAGCCACCACCGACGAGACGCCGCAACCACGGCTTTGGAGCAACCGTACCCCGCTGCTCTTCCCTTGGGTTTCTCGTCGCGCCGCCGCCGTTGCTTACTTGTATGCCGCGCTTTTTCTTTTTTTTTGCTTCTTGTTCGTTGGCTTGGGTACCGATTAGCTAATCGGGTACTTGTTTGTGTTGTTTCGGGTTGCTTGGTTTTGTGTTGTTTCGGGTTGCTTGGTTGCTGGTAGGTCGTGTCGGTTTCCTTGCCGGCAATGTAGGTGGTGGTTTGTTGTTCGGGTGCTATGTTGGTGTCTTCCATGTTGTGTTAGGCATGTTGGTTGTTGCTGTGTTAGTGTTGTTTTCTGGCAGTGAGCTCCTGTGACGGGTTTGGATGGAGTCGACGGTTTAGGGCTGTTTTCGGTTAGACCATAATCTCCAACCACTTTCCAATTTGTGTTGATGGCGGTTTTGTGATTGAGAAGTGTGTTTAGTGTTGTTTCTACATTTTGTTGGTTAGCAGAATTGTTGGAGTTGTTTCTAGAGTGTTGGGGTAATTCTCTTGCTAGCGTGGGTATTTTTCAGGTGGCTCGGTTACTGTTCCGGCGGGGAGTGATCAGAATCCGGCAAGCGGATTTCTGTTCCGGCGAGACGGTTTGTGATTTTGGCATTTAACGGTAATTTTCCAGATGTAGTAATGTGATTAAATTTTGTACATGGCTTGTACCATTAATTCCGGATTGGATTATGTATATAAATCTTGTATAGTAGAAACCGAGAGTGGGGACTGTGTGGCTTGTGGCCGATTTGTCCATGCGGGTAGAACCTTTATGACGGTAATTCGGGCTCGGGTAAACCCTTCAATCGGTGATTGGACAAATTAGGCCCTGGCCTAGTAATGTAATGTCATGACCAACATAACTATTTGGATTTAATTAAGTGATGGGCTTTAAGCCCAAGGACATAGGTGGCTTTAAATGATGGGTTTGAGGACGTGGGCTTTAGGCCCAGTGACCATGAGGATTTTAAGCATGATTATGATTTTGGACTTAGTTGGGCTTTAAGCCTGTGAACCTTAGGCCTTTGACTTGGAGCAATAGTTTGGTGAGTGGAAGTAAATTTGTCGGGCTGGATTTAACTCACAGTTACATTGCACGAGCATGCATTTTTTTGTTTAGTTCTTTTGTGTGATAGTGGTGTCTATGTGTTTAGGCACAAGGCATAACTCGGGTGCAGCAGGGACTAGTAGTGGACAAACAGAGTGCCATCATAACTGTGGTGACTCTATAAGACTTATATACTTGTATGCGAATACTTGTTGGTATGGTTAGGTAGTACTGCTTGCTGAGTATGCTTCATAATGTTGGCTACGTTGTGCACCTGGTTGTTTATGTGCTGAATTGCCATGATAATTAAAACACGTGATGTTATGCCATGAGAAACTCCTATGAGCTGTTATTGCCATGCTTGTGGTATATGTTGTCTTGCTATATCCTGTTTATTGTGAACTTTAGGCTCTGCTTAGAGAACCTTTGTAATGGTACACAACTTAGATACAACTTGAGGTAACACTTATTCAATTTCATAATTGGAAACATAACGTACCTGAATAATTAATAAGTTCTACTGTGGGGCTGTTGACCGGTAGCACCGAGAGGGAAGAGAGGGTACCCCTCGGGTCCCATTGTTTTTAGTGAAGTGTATTCACAGAGACGGCGACGACGGAATTAACGGGTACGCCCTCGGTTAGTATAAAAGTGAGAGTACCCCTCACAGAGCTAGCGCCATAGGGATTTGTCGGGTGTACCCCTTGGTTACTTGTTATTATCCATTTCTTTTGGTGAGAGCACCCCTCACAGAGCTGGCGACTTGGGGACTGATGGGTGTGCTCCAAGATTTTGTATTATACTTTCTTTGAGGAGAGCACCCCTCCTAGAGCAGTCGGCCACTTGTTTGTTAGTGGTTTTCTTTGTCGGAACTTACCCATTCTGGAGTTGTTATTTAAACTATATATATATATATGATTATATTTGGGCATACGCCCTGGGGAGCTGGCCACTCGCTACCGCGCCCGACGCACACAGTAAAGGGCCCTTAATAATGATAAGAGTTTAATAACCAGAAATTTCACCTAACACTTGTATGTGTGGTATTTGACACATGTTGATTGTGTGTGTATACTTGTGCTCGTGGACTTACTCACCCTACGAGCCTGTCTTCGTATGCCTATATGTTTGTCTTATATTGTACATTGAGTAGGCGACTCATATAAATCGCCACCGTGGTTTTACAGATCATTAGTAGCTTGTTGATGGCTGCTCTTACCTCGGGTATCAGACTCATTCATTTCAGCAGGTAGTTGCATTTCCTTCCAGGTGGATCGATAGTTTGACACTGCATATGGTGATACTTGTCACTGACTATTCCTTTATTTTCCGCTGCATAACTATTTTCTGGATGTGGATTTGATTTACTTTGGATTTAGTTCACTGTCGTTCCGGTTGATTTGCCGGTGGTTGTTTGGGCTGGTTGAGCTGTTTATACTTTGGTCATTATTACATCCCGATGTTTATTTCTTGATGAATATTATTATTTGGGATTTTGAGATATTATTACACATAGAGTTTTGGCATCCCTGGATTAAAGGGCGTTTTGGTCATTTCGTATTTATTTATGTTTTGGTATGTTGTTCCTGGGATGCGGTTGTTTCAGCTTGGTAGCGGAGCAGGCTTTAGGTCTTTTGGGTTTTCAAACAAGTGTCTGTTGTGATTGTTGTGCATAAGCCTGTTCTAATTTTGTGTCGTTTTTTAAAACTGTTTTTGACAAGTTACATTCATATAGGCGTCGACATGGAGCATCAGGATCAGCACAATCACGAGGGGCACGCCCCTAGTCATGTTTCCGACAACGTGTCGGTGATGTAGATTCCCGTTGGGCAAGGGAACGATAACGGGGTGCAGGATGATGTAGCAGGAGGACAGGTTCCTGCTGGACAGGGGAACGCCAATGCAGCAGGGGGTGGTTCTGCGGGAGCTCGGCAATAAAATGTAGTATCACCTGGTATGGACCCAGCGATGCTGCAGCAGTATCAGGCTTTTCTCCAGGGGCAGCAGTTTCAGCAGTTTCACCAGCATCAGCAGGGGGCACAGCCGGTGCTTGCTGCAGATCCCACGGTGGGTAGCTTGGAGAGTGGCTACAAGCACAACAGCAAGTCGGGGATTGGTGAGTTCTCGGGCGAGGATAAGGTGGAGAAGCTGGCAGATGTTTGGTTTAGACAGGTGGAGAATGTGATAGAAAAGTTCACATGCAGCCAGCATCTCTAGCAAAGTATGTGGCTCACATGTTCACTGGTTATGCTCAGTCTTGGTGGCAGGAGCTGGTGGCTAATATGCCTAAACCAGTGGTGATGCCGTGGGAAGATTTCAAAGAGAGGTTCTATAAGGAGTTCCTTTCTGTCAGTTACCGGGAGGAGCTGAAGAAGCAGTTCCTCGAGATCGGTACGACACTCTTCTCTCCTACTCCAGAGAGTTTGTGCCAGATGAGGAGACCAAGTGCAGACGGTTTGTGAATGCCCTATGCCACACCGTGGGGGCACCTGTGGCTAGTGGGAGGCACAAGACCTGGCATGCAGTTTGTAAGGCTGCAGTGCACACGGAGAGGATCCTTTTGGCGGCACAGCAGGCTCGAGGAGCTGGACAGAAGAAGCGGGATTCATCTTTTGCAGACAGTGGTAACCAGCCGAAGAAGTAGAATACAGCTTCTAGTGGTGGTTATTCAAGTGGTTCTTCATTCCGTGGGTCTAAGAAGAACTGGGGAGGTGGCTACCGAGGCGGATCAGGTAGATCATCGGATGTGTTCTCTGGTCAGGATGTTTCAGAGCGCCCTCCACTCAAGTGCTGGCGTTGTTGGGAGTTCGGGCACATCAGGCCCAATTGTCCCGAGAAGTCTAGTGGTGGATCTCAATACACGGTTCAAAGTTCTGTAGCTTTGGGCTCAGGCAGGGGGAATGGTTACAGAGGTCGTGGTCGTGGTAATGGATCTGGGGGCAGAGGTGGAGTGATGTAGGCGGCTACACCTCGAGTTTATGCCATCACCAGAGGGGAGGCTACTAATGCTCCAGAGGTCATTGCAGGTATATTTATGGTTTTTGGTCATCGTGCACATGCTTTGATTGATCCAGGCTCTACACATTCCTTTATTTCACGTGCATACATGGCTAGACACGATTGTGATGATGATGACCTAGGTAGACCCTTGAGAGTTCGGTTACCTACGGGTAGTATAGTTAGTGTGGATCGGGTATGTAGGAATGTATCCGTTGAGTATGATTGTGAGTGTTTTCCCACTGATCTTAGTGTTAGGGATTTGAGTGAGTTTGATGTGATTCTTGGCATGGATTGGTTGTCTAGACACCATGAAGTGGTAGAATGCCGAGCCAAGGAAGTGGATTTGTGTTCTCTTTTAGGGCGTATATTGGTGTTTGTTAGGGAGCGGAGAGCTCTTTCTGCTTGTTGTATATCAGCCATGCAGGCTTTTAGGATGATTTGGGAAGGATGTGATGCGTTCCTCACGCATGTGGTGGACTCTATGGTACCAGTGCCGGGTTTGAAGGATATCCCAATGGTGAGAGAGTTTCCAGATGTTTTTCCTGACGAGTTACCAGGTTTACCTCTGGAGCGAGAGGTGGAGTACACAGTGGACTTGGTACCGGGAGTTGCTCCTTTCTCTATTCCACCCTACAGGATGGCTCCGACTGAACTTCAGGAGTTGAAGAAGCAGTTGGAGGAGTTGCTAGAAAAGGGTTTCATTAGACCAAGCACTTCACCCTGGGGTGCCCCAGTCTTGTTTGTTAAAAAGAAGGATGGTAGTATGAGGATGTGTGTGGACTACAGGCAATTGAACAAGGTGACTGTGAAGAACAAGTATCCGTTGCCCAGGATTGATGACTTGTTTGATTAGTTGCAGGGTGCCTCTGTGTTTTCCAAGATCGACTTGCGATCCGGATACCATTAGGTCAGGATTACAGAACAGGACATACCAAAGACTGCTTTTCGCACTCGGTATGATCACTATGAATTTGTGATGGTCCCTTTCGGGTTGACAGATGCTCCAGCAGTGTTCATGTGTGTGATACATGGGGTGTTCCATGAGTTCTTAGATCCGTTTTTGGTTGTGTTCATTGATGATATTTTGGTTTACTCGAGAAGTAAGGCCGAGCATGAGGAGCATTTGAGGTTGGTGTTGTAGAGGCTGCTGGAGAAGCAGCTTTATGCCAAACTCAGCAAATGCGAGTTTTAGGTGGATGAAGTAGCTTTTCTCGGGCATTATAGTGCCGGGAGAAGGTATTAAGGTGGACCTAGCCAAGGTTAAGGCGGTTATGGAGTGGGAACCACCAAAAAATGCGTCTGAGGTGCGGAGTTTTCTTGGACTTGCTAGTTACTATCGCAGGTTCATTGAGGGTTTTTCCTTGATAGCGGGTCCTATGACTAAGCTGCTGAGGAAAGATTACTCTTATGCGTGGGATGATCGTTGCCAGCAGAGTTTTGAGGAGCTGAAGAGTCGATTGACTTCTGCACCAGTGTTGACAGTTCCTAGACCCGGTGTGGAGTACACGGTGTTTAGTGATGCTTCTGGAATGGGTTTGGGATGTGTGTTGATGCAGGAGGGCTGGGTGATTGCCTATGCTTCTAGGCAGTTGAGGACTCATGAGAAGAATTATCTGACCCATGATTTGGAGTTTGCTACTGTGGTCTTTGCTTTGAAGATCTGGAGAAACCATCTTTTTAGGGAGAAGTGTCGGATTTTCACGGATCACAAGAGCTTGAAGTACATCATGACCTAGAAGGAGCTCAATATGAGGCAGAGGCGTTGGATCGAGCTCCTGAAGGATTATGATTGTACCATTGAGTACCATCCAGGAAAGGCTAATCTGGTTGCAGACGCTTTGAGCCAGAAGAGAGTGTCTTCTGCAGATGAGGAGTCGGTTTCAATTGATTTGCCATCTTTGTTGAAGTTGAGGTCTTTGGATGCCCAGTTGGAGGTTGATGATACCGGGGCCTTGATGGCCAGTTTGAGCATCCGACCGACCTTGCCCGGATAAGATTATGGAGTTGCAGTTCGGGGACCCTCAACTAGCGGAGTTGCGGGATAAGGCTCTCGGTGGAGAGAGTTCTAGTTTTTACATCCATGAGGATGGAGCTTTGATGACGGGTGATCGTCTTTGTGTTCCGGACGTGGATGACCTGAGGAGGTGGATTATGGATGAGGCGCACAACGCACCTTATGCCATGCATCCGGGTAGCACAAAGATGTACCTGAACTTGAAGAGTCACTATTGGTGGCCTGGGATGAAGAAGGATGTTGCGGAGTTTGTAGCTTGTTGCATGACTTGTCAGCAGGTAAAAGCCGAGCATCAGGCTCCTGCTGGTAAGATGAGGTCATTAGCTATACCGCAGTGGAAGTGGGAGCATATCACTATGGATTTCGTGATTGGGTTACCGAGAACCCGGGGTCGGCGTGATGCCATTTGGGTCATTGTCGACAGGTTGACTAAGCTAGCTCACTTCCTACCTATCCAGCAGATGGATACGATGGATAAGCTGGCAAAAATGTATGTCTCGGGTGTTGTCAGATTACATGGAGTTCCTCTATCCATTGTGTAGGATAGGGATTCGAGGTTCACATCCCACTTTTGGAAGAGTTTACAGTCAGCTTTGGGTACTAAGCTGAATTTTAGTACAGCTTTTCATCCGCAGACAGATGGACAGTCGGAGAGGACTACTCAGACTTTGGAGGACATGCTTAGAGCCTGTGTGCTCAACTTCAGTGGTTCTTGGGATGAGACATTATCGTTGGTTGAGTTTGCTTATAACAACGGTTATCACTCCAGTATTGGTATGGCGCCTTATGAGGCTTTGTATGGGCGGAAGTGCCGTAGCCCGATCTCTTGGTCCAGATCTTTTCTAGGAGACTATGGATCAGAATGAAGTGGTCAAGCTGTGCATGAGAGCTACTCAGGACCGACAGAGGAGTTATGCTAATAAGCATCTTCGGGAGATGGAGTACAGTGTAGGTGACAGAGTTTTCCTCCGTGTTGCTCCCTGGAGAGGAGTTATCCGGTTTGGGAGGAAGGGCAAGTTGAGCCCTTGTTATATCGGTCCTTATGAGATCGTGAGGCAGATTGGCCCGCTGGCTTACAGATTGGCTTTACCGGAGGAGCTGTCTCGTATACACGATGTATTCCATGTCTCGATGTTGAGGCGTTATCGGTCTGATCCGAGTCATGTGGTGTCACCAATGGAGTTGGAGGATGTTGATGGTTTGACTTATGTCGAGGAGCCGATTGAGATCATGGCTCGGGAGATACGGTAGTTGAGGAGTCGTTCAATTCCCATGGTTCGAGTTAGATGGAGCCGTCATTCTCCGAATGAGGCTACTTGGGAGGTTGAGTCCCATAAGAGGGAGCAGTATCCACATCTGTTTTGATTCCTATCTTGTAATTTCGAGGACGAAATTTTCATAAGTGGGGTAGAACTGTAACGCCCCGATTTTTCATAATTTTATTTATGGAATTTTTGAAATTTTTAATTCCAATTTTACCCTCGTGAGTTCTTCGGAGTTGTGGACCTATGGGTATTTAATGTCCTCGAATTATTGAGTTTTATGTCGGGTTCCTTTTTTAATCGAGCCTTCTTTGGAGTTAAATCAGGTTTCGGAGCTGGAAGTTAGGCTTTCAAGTAGTTTTAGTGAAACTACGTCGTTCTGAGCTTATACACCAAAAAAAAAACTAAGGGAGGTTGACTTAGGGCGGGTTGACTGCGCCCAAGCTCAAAACGGCGTCGTTTTGAGCTCGGGCCGGACAACCCTAACCCTCTCTTCTTTTCTTCCTCTCTTCTCTCTTTTTTTTTCTCTCTTCTCCCGTGCGCCGCTACCCTCTTCTCTCTTTCTCTCTCTCTACAAACACACACCACCGCCATAACTCCTTTCTTATCTCTCATCGAGCCACCACCGACGAGACGCCGCCACCACGTCTTTGGAGCAACCGTACCCCGCTGCTCTTCATTTGGCTTTCACGTCGCGCCGCCGCCGTCAGAGGAGAGCTCGAGGTGAGGGGCTCGAGTGTTGGATTGGGCACGAGGAAATCGAGAACCGAGTTGCTGCGTCGTCGTCGCCGCCTGGTCAAGGACTCGCCGCCGCCGTCACTTACTTGTAAGCCGCGCTTTTACTTTTTTTTGCTTCTTGTTCGTTGGCTTGGGTACCGATTAACTAATCGGGTACTTGTTTGTGTTGTTTCGGGTTGCTTGGTTGTTGGCGGGTCGTGTGGGTTTCCTTGCCGGCAATGCAGGTGGTGGTTTGTTGTCCGGGTGCTGTGTTGGCGTCTTCCAGGTTGTGTTGGGCGTGTTGGTTGTTGCTTTGTTAGTGTTGTTTTCCGGCAGTGAGCTCCTGTGACGGGTCTGGACGGAGTCGACGGTGTTGGGCTATTTTCGGTAAGACCCCAATCTCCAACCACTTTCCAATTTGTGTTGATGCCGATTTTGTGATTGGGAAGCGGGTTGAGTGTTGTTTCTGCATTTTGGTGGTTAGTAGAATTGTTGGAGTTGTTTCTGGAGTGTTGGGGTAATTCTCTTGCTAGCGTGGGTATTTTTCCGGTGGCTCGGTTACTGTTCCGGCCGGGAGTGATCGGAATCCGGCGAGACGGTTCGTGATTTTGGCATTTAACGGTAATTTTCCAGATGTAGTAATGTGATTTAATTTTTGTACACGGCTTGTACCATTAATTCCGGATTGGATTATGTATTTAAATCTTGTATAGTAGAAACCGAGAGTGGCGACTGTGTGGCTTGTGGCCGATTTGTCCACGCGGGTAGAACCTTTAGGACGGTAATTAGGGCTCGGGTAAACCTTTCAACCGGTGATTGGACAAAGTGGGCCCTGGCCCAGTAATGTAATAACATGACCAACATAACTATTTGGATTTAAATATGTGATGGGCTTTAAGCCCAAGGACAAAGGTGGCTTTAAATGATGGGTTTGAGGAGTGGGCTTTAGGCCCAGTGACCAAGAGGATTTTAAGCAGGATTACGAATTTGGACTTAGTTGGGCTTTAAGCCTGTGAACCTTAGGCCTTTGACTTGGAGCTATAGTTTGGTGAGTGGAAGTAAATTTTTCGGGCTGGATTTAACTCACAGTTACGTTGCACGAGCATGCATGTTTTTGTTTAGTTCTTTTGTGTGATAGTGGTGTCTATGTGTTTAGGCACAAGGCATAACTCGGGTGCAGCTGGGACTAGTGGTGGACAGACAGAGCGCCATCATAACTGAGGTGACTCTATAAGACTTATATACTTGTATGCGAATACTTGTTGGGATGGTTAGGTAGTACTGCTTACTGAGTATGCTTCATACTGTTGGCTGTGTTGTGTACCTGGTTGTTTATGTGCTAAATTGCTATGATAATTAAAGCACGTGCTGTTATGCCATGAGATACTCCTATGAGCTGTTATTGCCATGCTTCTGATATATGTTGTCTTGCTATATCCTGTTTATTGTGAACTTTAGGCTCTGTTTAGAGAACCTCTTAATGGTACACAACTTAGATAAAAACTTGAGGGAACACTTATTCAATTTCATAATTGGCAACATAACGTACCTGAATAATTAATAAGTTCTACTGTGGGGCTGTTGACCGGTAGCACCGAGAGGGAAGAGAGGGTACCCCTCGGGTCCCGTTATTTTTAGTGAAGTGTATTCACAGAGACGGCGACGAGGGAATTAATGGGTATGCCCTCGGTTAGTATATAAGTGAGAGTACCCCTCACAGAGCTGGCGCCTTGGGGATTTGTCGGGTGTACCCCTTGGTTACTTGTTATTATTCATTTCTTTTGGTGAGAGCAAACCTCACAGAGCTGGCAACTTGGGGACTGACGGGTGTGCCCCAAGATTTTGTATTATCATTTCTTTGAGGAGAGCACCCCTCCTAGAGCTGTCGACCACTTGTTTGTTAGTGGTTTTCTTTGTCGGAACTTACCCATTCCGGTGTTGTTATTTAAACTATATATATATGATTATATTTGGGCATATGCCCTGGGGAGCTGGCTAGTAGCTACCGCTCCCGACGCACACAGTAGAGGGCCCTTAATAATGATAAGAATGTAATAACCAGAAATTTCACCTAACACTTGTATGTGTGGTATTTGACACATGTTGATTGTGTGTGTATACTTGTGCTTGTGGACTTACTCACCCTACGAGCCTATCTTCGTGTGCCTGTATGTTTTTCTTATACTGTACATTGAGTAGGCGACTCATATAAATCGCCACCATGGTTTTACAGATCATTAGTAGCTTGTTGACGGCTGCTCTTACCTCGGGTATCAGACTCATTCATTTCAGCAGGTAGCTACGTTTTCTTCCTGGTGGATCCATAGTTTGACACTGCATATGATGATACTTGTCATTGAATATTCCTTTATTTTCTGCTGCATAACTATTTTCGGGATGTGGATTTGGTTCACTGTTGTTCCGGTTGATTTGCCGGTGGTTGTTTGGGCTGGTTGAGCTGTTTATACTTTGGTCATTATTACATTCCGATGTTTATTTCTTGATGAATATTATTATTTGGGATTTTGAGATATTATTACACATAGAGTTTTGGCATCCCTGGAATAAAGGGCATTTTGGTCATTTCTTATTTATTTATGTTTTGGTATATTGTTCCTGGGATGCGGTTGTTTCAGAGGGAGAGCAACCCGAACCAGCAAGGCGGTTTTTAAACGAACGATTATGGGCAGAAGAGTTCAAGCATGCAAATTCCAAAGAATGAAGACATGGATCTTACATCTATGATGAAAGCCATAATGGAGACTCAACGTATACAAACGGAGATGATGCAAGGATTCAACAATCGGATGGCGAATATGGAGACTCTCGAAGATACTTGAGACGCAACTTGCACAGCAATCGGAGGCGATTATGAGGACACCAGGAAACCTACCGGGACAGCCCACAGTTAATCCGAGAGAGCAAGTCAAGGCTGTAGCACTTAGAAGCGAAAAGCAGTTAGATAATCCCTATCCATCTAAAGAAGATGAAGCCAACCGAAAGTGGAGAAGCAGTTACCTGAAAAGGGAGCAGAGGAAAAGAACCAAGAGAAAGAGAAGTGGATTGCCAAGTGGAAGCTAGCGAAGCAGAAAAGAGAGTAGCCGAAGGAGATATGGCCTGAAGTCAAAACTTATGAACCACCGGTTCCATTCCCTCAGCGACTTCAGCAGGGCAAAAAAGACGAATAATTCGGGAGATTTCTTGAACATTTAAAGAAATTGCATATTAATGTTCTATTTACTGAAGTAATTTCTCAAATGCTTGCTTATGCTAAATTTCTCAAGGAAATTCTTTCCAGGAAAAGGAAGCTAGAAGATTACGAGACGGTGGCTTCGACGGAGGAGTGCAGTGCAATCCTGCAGAATAACCTGCCGCCGAAACTGAAGGACCCTGGAAGTTTCTCTATTCCTTGCAATATTGGTTCTATGTGCATTGAGAGAGCTCTATGTGACTTGGGAGCCAATCTTAGTCTTATTTCGAAGCGAATTGCTGAAAAGCTAGATATTGGAGACATGAAGCCGACCACCATCTCCCTTCAGCTTGCGGATCGTTCTGTCAAATATCCAGTAGGGATATTGGAGGATATTCCAATCAAGGTTGGGAAGTTCTTTGTACCAGTCAATTTTGTGGTGCTTGACATGGAGATTGATTTTCAAATGTCGATTATTCTTGGAAGGCCGTTCTTAGCTACTGTTGGTGCACAGATTGATGTTCGTGATGGAAAGCTTACTTTGAGGATTGGGAATGAGAAAATCGAGTTCAATGTCTTTCGTGCTACCGTAAGAGCACTTGAAGAAGACAGTTGTTTTCGAGTTGATTTTATTGATGATGCTGTGAAGGAAGTAAGCAAAGTAGCGAGTATTGATGATCCACTCTTGAATTGCATGGTGACGAGTGGCACTACTGAAGATGATGATTTAGAGACTGCCAAAAGTGTAGAAATTTTGCAATCCACGCCACCTTTGGAAGTGACAGAAGACAAGAGCTTTGAATTGATTGGAGAAGAAAAGAAAGATGATGTTCGGAGCGTGCCAAAGGTAGAGCTGAAACCATTACCATCTAAGCTATGGTATGCATTTTTAGGCCCCGACTCTACATATCCTATTATCATCAATGCCGAGTTGAGTAAAGTAGAGGAGGCGATGCTACTTGATGTGCTTAGGAAGCATAGGAAAGCTATTGGATATTCTGTTGAGGACTTGAAGGGAATTAGTCCTACATTCCGTATGCATCGGATTTTGCTTGAGGAATGTAGCAAACCGAGCATTGAAATTTAAAGGAGGCTTAACGAGAATATGAAGGAAGTTGTGAAAAAGGAGATTCTTAAGCTTCTTGATGCAGGGATTATTTATTTGATTTCTGACAGTTGTTGGCTAGCCCCAGTTCACGTGGTACCGAAGAAAGGAGGAATGACAGTGGTCAAGAACAAGGATGACGAGTTGATTCCTACAAGGACAGTTACAGAATGGAGAATGTGTATTGATTATAGGAAGCTGAACAGTGCTACGCGCAAGGATCACTTTCCATTGCCGTTTATTGATCAAATGCTTGAGCGACTTGCTAAGCATTCTTATTATTGCTATTTGGATGGATATTCGGGATTCTTTCAGATACCTATTTACCCGAGTGATCAAGAGAAGACGACGTTCACTTGTCCGTATGGAACTTTTGCTTATCGACGGATGCCTTTTAGGCTGTGCAATGCACCAGCCACTTTTCAGAGATGCATGATGGCGATTTTCTCTGACTATATAGAGAAGATTATGGAGGTTTTCATGGATGACTTTTCAGTCTACGGAAAGACATTTGAGGATTGTTTATCTAACCTATCAAAGGTACTTGCAAGATGTGAGGAGACTAATTTGGTGCTTAATTGGGAAAAATGCCATTTTATGGTACAAGAAGGAATTGTTCTTGGACATTTAGTTTCCGAACGTGGGATTGAAGTCGAAAAAGCCAAGATAGATGTGATAGAGACCTTACCTCCACCGAATTCAGTCAAGGCAATTCGTAGTTTTCTTGGACATGACAGATTTTACAAAAGATTCATTAAGGATTTCTCAAAGGCAGCCAAACCCCTTACTAATCTCGTGAATAAAGATGTGCCTTTTGTCTTTGATGAACACTGTATGGAAGCATTCGACAAGCTCAAGAAGGAGCTGATTTCGGCACCCATCATTCAACCCCCTGATTATTCACTTCCGTTCGAGATAATGTGTGATGCAAGCAACTACTTTGTAGGCGCAGTTTTAGGACAACTCCGAGATGGGAAGATGCACGCCATTTATTATGCAAGCAAGACTCTAGATGATGCTCAAGTTAATTATGCAACTACGGAGAAGGAGTTATTAGCAGTTGTATTTGCAATTGACAGGTTCAGGAGTTACCTTTTGGGTTCCAAGGTGATTGTTCACACGGACCACGCTGCATTGAAGTATTTGCTCCAGAAGAAAGATGCGAAACCACGACTTCTTCGATGGATTCTTATGTTGCAAGAATTCGACCTAGAGATCAAGGACAAGAAAGGAACGAAGAACTTAGTTACTGATCATTTATCAAGATTGCAATTGGAGAAAGACAAGAAGCAAGAAGAGGAGAAGCCGATCAATGACGCACTGCCAGACGATTATCTCGCCATCGTCAAAGCGATTTCTACAAAGAAACCTCCATGGTTTGCCGAGTTCGTTGATTATCTATATCGTATGGGATACTTTCCGAAAGATGAGAGCAATTTTGATCATGTCTACAATCAAGGAGATTTTCATGGGAGGCGATTCACCGAAAAACTTCATGATCCACCATAACCGCCCATCCATCCAGTCCAACTAAGAAGACAGTAAAGAAGCGCTGTGTGGGAGGCAACCCACAATTTAAGGTAGATTTAGCGTTTTGAGTCTTTTATTTTTATTAATTTTTGTTTTTTTTTTGAGTCTATGCAGATTGCAAGAAGAAGGAATTTTTTCGAGGGGAGATCAACCACATTGAGGAAGGGTCAAGTCGAATTCTTTATCAAATTAAACAGAGAAACTTTCCTTAAACTCAAACTTTTACTTTTCTGCGTAATTTGTGTGATGATTTGCTTGAGTGCGTTGTTAGATTTTTTTTGTTTGATGCATTCATATATATTTAGCACATACCCTTAGGTTCCGATGGCAAGCTCATAACAAATTAGGCTAAATTAGAGGAGACAATTTTTAGGATTAGTTTTTAGGATCTTCTTTGTTTTTTTAGCACCCTAGGATTTTTCACTTTTTCGTAATTCATTAAAAAGATAAAAATCAAAAAAATAGAAAGTCACAAAAAAATTAAAAAAAAAATTTCTAAAAAAAACACAAAAAAAAAATCGGAAAAACAAAAAAAAATTGGGTTAGGATATACCGATTAGTGCACCGTGGCGCACAAGGAGGACAATTAGCGCGCCCACGGGCTAGGAAAGGCACACCAACCCGCGCATCAGCACGCACAAAGGTGCGCCAACGTACAGGTCAGCGTGCACCCACCAGCCCGGATGACGCACCAACAGGCGCACCAAAGCGCACCCGAGAGCACCCAGGCGCACCAATCGGCACACCTGCAGGCGCGCCAACTAGGGCACCCGAGGGCACACCCAGGCGCGCCCATCTGCACCAAAGGCACACCACCGACCCGAGAGCAAGGAGGCCAAGGCGCAACCGACTTGGATTTTTAGGAGCACCCCTTTGCAATTTTTTTTTAGTTAGTCCTAGACCCACCAAAAATATATATAGATTAGTATTCCTTTAGTTTTTACGATTAGGATTTAGTTTTTGTTTTATTTTTATTTAGGGATTTTCTAATCCTTGGAGAAATAGGATTCTTAGAACACACCCACTTTGAATACTAGTTTGAGGAGGATTCCTAGCACCCATAGGACTAGAGGTCGGCACCAACACCACCAATTCCACCGCCTCTAGAGCCTATAAATACACATCCATACCCCCATATTTTTCCACACCAAAATCATCCAAGCTCTAGAGATACATACACCTAGTGCCGATTTTATTCCCCTAGCACCCTTTAGATTTTTCTTTGATTTTTCTTTTCGTCTCCTACTCTCTTAGCCCTAGTTCAAGATGAATTTTCCCAAGGCCAACACCAACCCTTGCTGACCCAACTTCACCATCACCGACCATACCCCGCGCTTTATGCCTATGCCTAAGTTTACCAAGTACAATCCAGGATGGATTTTTTAGGAGAATCGCGCTAGGTTTGACAAGCTGATTAGGAGGCCTCTAATTCCTACGAGCTACATTGATTTTGAGGTGGTCGAGTCTTACAATCTTGAGGAGCCGATTGGCACGTACGTTGCCAATATAGGACTAGTCGACTTTAGCAAGAATAGGGAGCCATCATACGAGGAGCTTACTTATGAGTTTCATGCTACTTTTGGGTATGGCGTGGATCTCAAGGACATTCATGATCCCGGCTATGTCAAGTTCAGGCTTGCAAGGAAAGATTATGAGATGAGCTTAATTGATTTCAACAAGAATTTTGGTTTCGATGCCGAAGGATGGCGAGTTCCTAGCTGTAGCTTCAATGCAAGTGTCATGTGGAATACACTTTGCAGTACTTCATATGCACGCTTGAATGGCTTGGCTAATGACTTGTGCATTAAGGACAATGCACTGAGGTATTTACACAGAGTTTTGGCACACTCTTTCTTTGGAAGAACCAAAGATGCACACAAGGTGCAATGTGATGAGCTTTTTGTACTCTTTTGCATGGTACACGGGTACAAACTCAATGGAGGACTTTGGTTGCTGCAAAATTTTGCTCATATTTGCAAAGGAGAAGGCAAGATAGCATGTGGAGGGCTGATCACTCATATTGCAAAATTCTTAGGAATTAACCTAGATCCCAACACTTTGACCCCTTCTAACCCCGCGATTGAGACTGTGCATAAGCTTGTAGCTGCAGTAATGGCCTTAGAACTCCATGAACCCATTGATCCATATCCTTTTAGTGATGAAGAAGAGGTTGATGAGGAATGCTTTTGTGTTAGCACACAACTGATCCATCGTAAGCCACCGTCGTCTACATCATGCGTGGAGTCCGATTCCTCCAACATCTTCGACTTTCTCATGGGGTGGGAAGCTCAAGTTGATGGCATCGCCAATCTCAACAAGACCGCCGGCGAATTACTCTCTCAAATGGATAAGTTGGTTGATATCGTTGATAAGTTAGGGAGAGTCATGTGCAGTAAATTGGATGAACAAGAGAAGACCATCGCGCAACTTAGGAATAAGCTAGAGAACAATGAGAACAAATTTGCCGAGTAGTTTCATGCATCATCATTCTATGTGTTGTGTTTTTTATTGCTTTACGTCTTTACTTTTATAGGATGCAGTCAATGCTAGTCATCCTCGTGGCAATTTAAATTTCATGTCAATTTGTGTTTAATTTCGGTGTCATGAACACCTAGTGGCAATGTAATTTTGATTTCTCTATCTCTCTTATTGTTGAATCTTACTTTCTCTCTTACTTGGATTATCTTTTGTTATGTGCTATACATGTTTCAATCTAAGTTTGAGGACAGTGCCTCTCCTTTGTGCCTATCTTTTTATCCTTTGTTTCTTTTCTTTCTTGGCCAATGAGGACATTGTCCGCTTTAAGTTTGAGGAGGGGGAACAAATTTCTTTGCAATTTGTTTCTAGATTACTTAGTAAAAAGCCATTACTTTTTCAAAATTATTTTCAAAATCGTTTTCAAATTTTGTTTTCAAATTGTTTTCAAAATTCTTTTTCAAAAAAAAATTCAAAAAAATCGACAAAAAATAAAAAATTTTTGAAAATACCAAAAAGATTTTTCTTTTTTTTTCAAATTGTTTTCAAACCCACCATTCTATGATCAAGATGATTTTTGTTGATGGATAACCAAGAGAGTTACTTTGAGTTTTTAAAAACTTTTTCTTTTATATGCAAGAAGTTTGATTTTTGATTGATCTTGTGTTCATACTTAGTTATGATGAATTCATGCAAGTTCTAGCATTCTTTGCCTAGTATTTTTCGACACCCTATGCATTATTTTTCAAAATTTTTGACGTCAACATATATGTCCTAGAACAAGTTTTCAGAGTTTTTCAAAGCGAATTTTTCTTATAAATGCTCAATGAAAGAGATGATTTAGGCATTCTTTGTTTAAACTAACAAGCAATTAAAAAGCCTACCCTTTATCATTATCCCTTGTTTAACCCCTTTTGAGCCAAAATCATGGTAGCTATTTTTTCTTTCTTTACCCACATTTACCCACCTTTAACCCTTTGAAACCTTATAGCTATCATGCTTTTCTTTCATTATCCATACCCTATTTTTCAAAGTTCCTTAAGAGATTTTTGTTCTATGTTTTTATCAAGAGTTTTTCTATGATAAGTGCAATTGTACCCTATCTTTTCACATCCAAGAAGATCTATGCATTGAAGATATTTGCACTTACAATTGTTTCAAGTATGTTATGGAATGTCAAGCGCAAGAAAAAAAAAAGAAAAGAAAAAAATCGGCAAAATCGATTCAAAAAAAAATAAAAAAATTCAAAAAGAGCTGGAAATTGCAAAATCAATGGTTTCTGAAACAAGTTGGATTTCTTTTGATGATCACACGATGGATGTTGTTTCATGATTTGCACTTTGAGAATTCTTTTCAATCTCTTGATAATGCATACTGCAATCTTTTCTTAAGTGAATTTTTGAACTTTGATTCCCTATATACTTTTTCTTTGATCAACCTTTATCCAAAACCCCATTACAACTCTTTATAAAGTCCTATTGATCTTTTTGAGAGTGTTTATTCATAATAGTGGAGTCAAGTTCTGGAATTTGCCTATGGGATTAGTTTTTCAAATTTTCATGACGTCAATTCATTCTTGCATGCATATGGGAAATTGATTTTTGCTAAGTGATTTGTGTGAAAGCTTGTACGGGTAAATCTGACTATGGCATGGATGCTTTTTCATGAGATTTTTTTTCTTTCTTGGCATTTGATCTTAAATGTTTTTCATAAGCTCTTGGTGATTTTCTTGGAAGTCTTGATATGAATCCTTTTTGATTTTGTAACTTTGTGGAGATTTTCAAAACCCTCATTTGGTTTATTTTGTTTTATTTGCTTGAGGACAAGCAAAGTTTAAGTTTGAGGAGATTTGATAACATCTAAATGTTAGTGTTTTTATGATGGTTTTGAATGGCTTTTACTATGTTTTTTGTGTCAATTATGTGTATAATCTTTATATTATTGTGTGTTTTCATGCATTGTGTCAATTAGTACTTCAATTTTGCGGATTAAGTGTTTTTATCAGGAATTTATCGTTTTTATTGAAGAATGGAAGCTTTTTAGCCAAGTTTGGAAACCAGACCCAATTTAGGAAATTTTCTGCAGTGAGCACAGCCGACTAATTTGACGATTTCGGGAGTTCTAGGAATCTAAATTAAGTGAGACCAATTGGAGATGAAACTAGACTTCCAGATATTTCTGTGGATTAAATTTTATAATTTTTGGACGAGTCTGCAAGGAGTAGTAATTATTTTAATCCAGCCCAGGATGCAGATTTTTCTGTGCCGACCCAGGCCCAGTATTTCGGCAATATCTTGAGCTACAGAACTCCAATTGAAGAGTTTTTCTCTGAAAATAAAGCGGTGAAAATATCTAGAATATGGTAGAAGAGCCCAACGCCCAGTTCGGATGTCTTCTAGGAGTAAAGTGGCGTTCAATTTTCGGATCAGAAAACAGGCAAAAGTCCAACTTGGAGTGCAAGTCAAAAATTCAATTTCTATTCAAAGAAGGAGAGCCCCACCGACTTCCAGCAGCTAAAGACAATATAAAAGGACCCCCTAGGTCGACATATTCAGAAGTTAGAAGTCAGAGGGCGAAGCTCTGCCGAATTGGTTAGTTATTAGGTCACACACACTAGTAGGGTTAGGGTTTTCACTCTTTTGGATCCTCTAAGTGGTGCCGAATTCCTCATCCAATTTCAAAGGTTATTCCCCACAAAAATTCAACGTTTTTCCAGAAAGATTTGAAGGTTCAAATTCATAGAATCGCCAGTCCAATTGCAGCAGAAATCGACACCATGAGGAGCACAAGTCGACGCCATCATCACCAACACAAATCGGCTAACCGACTTCCCTACTTTCTCTTCTTTTCGTTTTTCTTTCTATTAAATTGTTTACATGATGAATTCTTGTGAGATTTTGATGATTTGCTATTTTATTATGAGGAACTAATTCTCTAATCTAGGATTAGGAATGTAGCCAATTACTTCTATGGTTTTATTATCTATGGATTGATGTTTATTCAATTGATTATGTTGATTGTTCAATCTATGTGTGCCGAATTACTTATCTACTTTGGATTGATTCTTATTGATTGCAACATGCGAGAGCTGCGTGATTTATATGATGATACCTAGAAGAAAATAGATTGATTGATGCTAAAATATGCGAGAGCTGATAGTTTCTTAGGGCTTTATTGATTGTTTTGTGCTTAATGAGTTTAGTATTGATGCTAGGCTATGCGAGACCTAGGTAGTAATCTTTGTTGAATATTTGATTCAACATGCGAGAGCTGAGGATTAAGACATTATAAACAATTTCTCACAATCACACATCAACAGTAGATATCGATTCCATACATAATAAACCTAGAAAGTAATTGTGTGAACCCCGATTTTTTAGATTGCTTTAGATATTGATAGAACCACACTTTAGATTAAGTTTGCAATTTTATTTCCTTTTTATTATTTGATTTCGACATCACCATCTTTTGATTGACTTGCCTAGATAATCATAATTTGTTATTTAGATAGTACTTATTTCCCTTGTTCCATGGATCGACCTTGATTAGACTACTACACTACATAATACACTGTGCGCTTGCAGTTAACAATCGTTGCGTTTACTCGTGAGTTATTTGTGTGTCGTGTTGTGAATTGATCAAGAATTATAAATTTGAAAGAGTCACGCGTAAATAAAATGCATCAACAATTGCATAATTTAAGGATTGATAGACTTCCAAAGTCTTCAACTCCTATTACAAGTGTGTTTCTTGTTCCATTATGAATTTTGGGTAGAGACAAATAAGGTTTTTTGTGTTTAGATCAGATTGATTTTTAAATTGTAGAAGGACAGAGAAGCAAGAGGTATTTCAACCATGATTAGGATTCTTCTCTCACGATTTATGCAAAGGATTAAGATAAGGTAAAAGAGAGAATATAGGTGAGGTAGTTGGATTAGTAGATATCAAGAGGATTTAGTGATTTATCCAACTGTTATTTGAGGTTTTCTTTGCAAATTCTCTCTATCACCCAACGGTTACTTTTAAAAGGTAACGGACATTTTGCAAGCATCTTGTAGGTTTGGTAGGTTTGGCTTATGAAGGATTCCTGACAATAAAGCTAAAAAATAGGCCCTTTTTCCTTAGGCTTTTTTGCACAAAAAACAATGCTTTCTTTTTCACTATCTGCCTTTTGAATATGTGGCATCTCCCATGTCAAAATTGCTTGCTTTCTAACTTCTTCACAAATCTCTAATTTAACCAATCTACTTTTGATCTCCATTGTAATCTCATCATTGCTCAAATGTGAAGTGCAAGTGTGCAATTGGATGTACATGAACTAAGTGATGAATATGCATGTTAACATGTAAAGAGATCAAAGTTGAGAGATATCACCAAAGAATGATTGTAGACACTCCAATGTGGAGTGCACATTTCCAATCTCCACATGAATCCTGGTGAACTGATCTTCCTTCAGTACCTTGGTGAAAAAATCGTTATATCTTTCCGTCATCTCTTTGCCATTTTCGTCTTTGTTTAACATCATTGTTATGCTCATTGAGACTTGACAGCATTGTCTTCATCAGTGCCAAAACGTTTTGGAAACCTTTTACAAGCATATCTTGGTTGATGAAGATCAAGTTCATTTACTTGAAATCCGAGGTCGAAGTTCAATCATCCCACTAAGCTCTTCTCAAATTCATTGTATTGTACGCTCTCAAATTTCTTACGTAACAACTCATTAGTAGCAACAAGCAATATGACATGATCAAAGATAAGATATACTTATGATGCATTGAATATCAAAAGCAATAGTCATATGCTCACTAAATGTTCTTTGTTATCTTGAAAAAGCACATGCTAAACATGATATACAACACAAGCAAACCATAAAATTTCAGCACATGCTTAATAGAAAATGAAGCACATACCATCAAATGATAGTTTCTTCTTTTAGGCTTAGAAATGTGTCAAGAATTGTCATCAATGACGTCAAATCGTTTCTAAAGCTTTTGAATATATTTAACAATTTCAACAAACTCAAAAGATTTTCTATTAATTTCAATTCTAAAATACATACCAGAATATAAAAGAGATTCTTTTGCCAAAACATCAGTAAACAACCATTGTGAAGAATAAATACTAACAATGAGAGCTTGATTCTGCAGGGGTGTTTCCCTCTTTTGGTGAATTGCTTTGCTCTTCTTCTTCTTTGTCGTCCAATGACATCTTCTCAAGTGTACCTACAAGATCATCACAAAAGTCCTTTCTCGCCAAGCGAGTATCATTTTCTGCAAACATAACATGAGGGGACTCCTTAATAGTTAAGGTACGTTTATTGAAGACTCTATACGCTTTGTTGCGCAATAAATAACCGAGCAAGATGCCTTCATCAGATTTTGCATCAAATTTTCCCAAGTTATCTTTCCCATTATTATAAATAAAACATTTGCATCCAAAAACTCGAAAATGGGAAATGTTAGGCTTTCTTCCCTTGTACAATTCATAAGATGTCTTCATGAGTATTGGCCTAATGATTGCTCGGTTTAACATGTAGCAAGACGTACTCACTGCATCAGCCCAGAAATACTTGGGAATTTTAGCCTCATTGAGCATTGTTCTTGCTATTTCCTCAAGACACCGATTCTTGCGTTCTACAACGTCATTTTGTTGTGGTGTCCGAGGGACTGAGAAATTATGCTCAATGCCATGTTTATCACAAAAGGTTGAAAATTGATTGTTTTCGAATTCACCTCCATGATCACTTCTAATACAAGCAATTGAACAATCTTTTTCATTTTGGACTCTCTTAAGAAAACTCTTGAAAACATTAAATGCTTCACTTTTATGAGTAAGAAATAAAGTCCAAGTGAATCTTGTGTAATCATCAACAATTACGAAGGCATAATAGTTGCCTCCAAAACTTTTGATTTGTGAGGGACCAAAGAGATCCATGTGCAAAAGTTGAAGCGGTCTAGATGTTGAGACAACGTTTTTGGAATGAAACGAAGCTCGCACTTGCTTTCCTTTTTGACATGCATCACATATAGAGTCCTTCTCAAACTTAATTTTTAGAATACCAACTACTAAGTCTTGAGAAACTAATTTGTTTAAAAGCTTCATATTAACATGAGCTATTCTATGATGCCATAGCCACATATCTTCTTCTTTGCTCATAAGACATTTGGAAAATTTTGTTGAAGACTCTTCTAAGTTAACCATATAAATATTGTCAATTCTGTCACCATGTAGAATAATCTTATTATCACTAAGACGTTCTACGGTGCATGACTTGGAATCAAAAATCACATGATTTCCCTTGTCACATAATTGACTTATGCTCAAGAGATTATGTTTAAGACCTTTAACAAGTAAGACATTATCAATGGAGGAAGATTCATGTAACATCCCGGATTTTCATAATTAGATTTTCGGAATTTTTTGAATTTTTATTCCAATTTTACCCTTGTGGAATTTCCGGATTTTTGGGACTAGGAAAATAAATTATTTTACCTTGGTTATATCCATATTAAGTCGTTAGTGTGACGGGTACGGCTTTCGTTGTTGATAAAACGAGTTTCGGGAGGAAACGCGGGGTTTACCGTAGTTTTGGACTAAACTACATCGTTTTGGATAAAATAAAAAAAAAAAAAAGAAAACATCTGCCTAAGGGCGCATTCACCAGGGGAAGAGTTGACCGCGCTTAAAGACAAAACGATGTCGTTTTGTCTAGCCGGACAACCCTAAAACCCCCTTCCCTCTTCTTTTCTTTTTCTTCCTTCACTTTTTTCTATTCCGCGCCGCCGACCCCCCCCCCCCCCCCCCCCCCCCCCCCCCCCCCCCCCCCCCCCCCCCCCCCCCCCCCCCCCCCCCCCCCCCCCCCCTCTCTCTCCCTTCTCTCTCTCTCTCCCACGAGACACTCTTCCCCGATTTATGGCTTCAATCGATTGTACCCGAATCCCTCTCTTCCTCTTCACCCTCCCTCACTCTCGTCGTCAACAACATATCACGTACCTTTCTTCTCATCGCAGCTTCGTCTCTCGCCGCGAATGGAGCACGCCGCCGCCGCCGCTGCAGTCGGGAGGGGAAAAAGCCACGAGCACGGGTGAGTTTTCTTGCTCCCTCTCCTCTTTTCTTTTCTCGATTTCGGGTTTTTGTGTTGATGGGTTCTCTGGTGTTGTGGGTGGCGGCTGGGCTCGTCATGGCGGTGGCAGATTGTTGTGTTGTTCGTATGTGTGTCGTGTTGTGTTGGTGGTTGGACGGTGGCGGGTTTGTGGTTGTTGGTCGGTTGTGCTGGCAGATCCGGTGGTACCTACTGGTGGTTGGGTCTTTGCCGGCAGTATAGGTGGTGGTCTCGGTCGGCAAAGGCTGTGCAGAACCAGTGTCCGCGAGCTTCTTCACTGGGCAGAGGTGCTTCACGGCTCGGGTTTTGGTGGAGGACGGATTTCGGGCAGTTTGTGTTGTTCTTCGGGTAAGGATGCAACCTTCTTGTTCCCTTTTAATTTCGTTTTGTGTTGGTTGTTGGCTGAATTGGTTCTCTTTCGGGCTGTGGTAGTTTTTGTGTGGTTGTTCTGGTGGCTTTGGGTGTTTTTCGGCAAGTTGACCGGAATCCGGCGAGGCTCGGGAATTTTCCGGCGAGGGCTCGGGTTTGGTTCCGACAAGGCAGAATATTTCCGACTTGAGGGTATCTTTTCTTTGTTATGTTTTAATCTCATTCATGGCATGTATAATTAAACAAGTACTTTCATGTATCGGGAATACCGGGCTAGTGGAAACCGTGTGTGGGGGTGTGAGAGTGTGTGGCCGGAAATTTACCGACACGTGTAGAACCATAGACCGGGAACACTTGGGCTCGGGAATGACCTTAAAGAGGTATTTAGATAAAACCGGGCCCAGGCTACTGTGTGCTGATGACCGGTTGGTTCGAGCGGGAAGCGATACCCCTCGGGTTTGCATGCGGGATAGCATGGTATATGCGGTTTAGCATATGGGTCTGTGATGACCGGTTTCTACCTCCCTCCTTCTACCTCCCCCTTTCTACCTCCCTCTTTCTCTCTGTCTCTCTCTCGCTCTGTGGTGATATTTGGGCTTTATGCCTGGTTATATTGGGCTTTTGCCCTGGTTGTCTCATGAGACGGGACCGAGCTCGACGCACACAGTAGGGGGCCCTGAATAATATATATGTAGTAATAAAACTTAACACACAACAGATGAAAAATATAAACTGTCTGCTTTATGTGGTTGGCATGTTAGTACTGGTTATTGTGTGTTTGCTTACTTGTGTCTGTTTCTCTACTCTCCTTTCGGACTTGCTTTGCACACCTACATAACTAGATTTATACTGCTCACTGAGTAGGCGACTCACATAATCGCCACCGTTGTTTTTCAGACTCTTACTTAGCGTGCTGTCTCTCTCTTCCTTTCTGGAGTGCGGACGTGGTTATCCCAGCAGGTAGTTGTTCTTCTTCTCCCGGTTGGATCCATAGAGCCGACTTGCATATCATTTTCTACTTTTGTTTTTATTTTATCCTTATCTTCCGCTGCATTGGATTTTGTTGAGATGTCATTCTTGATTTTGATTACATTGTCGGCGGGTTGCCGGGGTTTGACTCTCGATGTTATTTCGGCTGTTTGCCGGGTTGATTTATGGCTTGATAAGCCGGTTTACTTTTGTTCATTATGACATCTCGGTTTTATAAGATTTTCAGATAATGTTTTGGTGTTGGATTTCGTGTCCCGGGTTTCAGGGGTATTTTGGTAAATTCCTTATGTTTAAGTATTTTATTTGTAAAATTGGGACACGGGCGTTTCAGCTTGGTAGCGGAGCAGGCTTCAGATCCTTGGTTTTAAAAGTGTTTTAAACCTTGTTTTCAAAGTGATTTTTGTGTTTAAGCCTGTTTCCGGATTTATGACTTTAAAAGTGTTTTTGACTCATTTGCATTCATATAGGCGTTGATATGGATCACCAGGGACAGCACAATGCTGAGGATGACGCCGATACTCATGTCTCCGACAATGTGTCAGTGATGCAGGTTCCCGTTGGTCAGGGGGACAATAATGCAGCAGGGAATAATACTGCAGGTGGTGGAGGACAAAATGTTTTGTCACCCATACCACCTGTTGTGGACCCAGCGTTCCAGCAGTATCAGGCCTTTTTGCAGTGGCAGCAGTTTCAGCAGCAGCAGCAGGGTGCCCAACCGGTAGCACCTGCTGCGGCAGGTGGTATGGAGAGCGGGTATAAGCATATGGATAAGTCAGCGGTTAAGGAATTCTCTGGTGAAGAGGGCAAAGCCAAGGAGTTTGATGATTGGTTCCGCCAGGTGGAGAATGTTTTGGAGAAGTTCACTTGTGCACCTGAGCAGAGGGCTCGATTTGCGGCACACAAGTTCACGGGAACTTGTAGCCAACCTACCGAAGCCTTGGAGATGCCATGGAAGGATTTCAAGGAGAAATTCTACAAGGAGTTTCCCACCGTTGGTTTTCTGGAGGAGCAGAAAAAGCAATTTTTTTAGGAGAAGCAGGGACTAGAGGAGTCTGTGTCAGCATTCAGGATCCGGTTCAGCATCCTTCTCTCTTATGCTAAGGAGTTTGTGCCCGATGAGGTGACTAAGTGTAGGCGGTTTGTTAACGGCTTACGTACGGAGTTGGCGTTAGCTGTGGCTGGTGGAGGACACAAGACTTGGGAGGCAGTTTGTGAGGCTACTTTTGATGCTGAGAGAGTTCAGTTGATCGGGAAGGAGGCTTGGACAACCGAGCAGAGGAAGCAGTCATCTGCTTCAGGACAGAAGAGGCAGTATTTTGATGCCTGAGATGCAGATTATTCTGGTGGACAGTGTTCTTCTTACCGAGGTTCGAAGAAGTCCCGAGGGCAGAGTTGTCAGGGTGGACCAGGCAGATCCTCGGGAGGACGGTCCTATCAGTCTGGATCACAAGGACGGGGTTCCTCGGCACGATTCTCGGGTACATGCTGGTATTGCAATAAACCGGGACACCAGAAGTCATCTTATTACAAGTGGATTAAGGATAGTGGTGGCAGTGGTTCCCAGTATACAGTACAGAGTTCTGTAGCCAGTGGTTCTGTTTCTTCTGGTCCGAACAGGGGTGGCGGACAGCAGGGTCGAGGACGTGGGGGTTCTGGAGCTTCGAACCGCGGGGGTGCGACTCAGAGTGCTGCAGCTCCTAGGGTTTATGCCATCACCCGAGAGGAGGCTGCTGACGGCCCAGAGGTTATAGCAGGTATATTTATGGTTATTGGTCAGTATGCACATGCTTTAGTTGATCCAGGTTCAACACACTCTTTTGTATCACGTGCATTCATGACCACTCATCACATAGAAGATGATAACCTTAGTAGACCCCTGTGAGTCCGTTTACCCACTGGTGATATAGTAGTTGTTAATCGAGTATGTAGAGATGTATCGATAGAGTGAGATAGTGAGAGTTTTCCTTTTGATCTTGCTGTCATGGACTTGGGAGAGTTTGATGTTGTCTTAGGCGTGGATTGGTTGTCCAGACACCAAGCAGTAGTTGATTGTCGGGCCAGGGAAGTGTTTTTGTCTTCTCTGTTGGGGCTTAGATTGGTGTTGGTTGGAGAATGAAGAGCCCTATCGGCGTGTTGTATCTCGGCCATCCAAGCTTTCAGGATGATCCGAGAGGGTTATGATGCTTTTCTAGCTCATGTGGTCGATTCTTCGGTACCAGTACCTGGAGTGGAGGATATTCCGATTGTTCGGGAGTTTCCTGATGTATTTCCTGATGACTTACCTGGGTTGCCTCCGGAGCGGGAGGTGGAGTATACAGTTGACTTGGTACCGGGAGTTGCACCTATTTCTATACCGCCCTACAGAATGGCTCCGACAGAACTTCAAGAGTTGAAGAAACAACTGGAGGAGTTGTTGGATAAGGGTTTTATTAGACCGATCATCTCACCATGGGGTGCCCCGGTCTTGTTTGTGAAGAAGAAGGATGGCAGTATGCGGATGTGTGTGAACTATAGGCAGTTGAACAAGGTGACTGTGAAGAACAAGTATCCTTTGCCTAGGATGGATGACTTGTTCGATCAGTTGCAGGGTGCATCTGTATTCTTGAAGATTGACTTACGATCTGGTTACCATCAGGTTCGGATTGCAGAGCCAGACATACCGAAGACTGCATTCTGCACTCGGTACGGTCATTATGAGTCTTTGGTTGTTCTATTTGGTCTAACGAATGCATCGGCAGTGTTCATGTGTATGATGCAACAGGTCTTCCATGAATTTCTGGACCGATTTGTGGTAGTGTTCATTGATGATATTCTAGTCTACTCGAGTAGTAAGGCCGAACATGAGGACCACTTGAGACAGGTTTTGTAGAGGTTGAGAGAAGAACAGCTCTATGCCAAGCTCAGCAAGTGTGAGTTTTGGTTAGATGAGGTCGCGTTTCTTGGGCATATTGTGACCGGTGAGGGCATTAAGGTGGATCCGGCCAAGATTAAGGCAGTCATGGATTGGGAGCCACCGAAGAATGTACCTAAGATACGGAGTTTTCTTGGACTTGCTGGTTATTACCGAAGGTTCATTGAGGGTTTTTCCTTAATAGCGGGTCCCATGACTAAGCTGTTGAGGAAAGATTGTACTTTTGTTTGGGATGACTGTTGTCAGAAGAGTTTTGAGGAGTTGAAGAGTCGGTTGACTTCTGCACCGGTTTTGACTGTTTCGAGACCCGGAGTGGAGTACACGGTGTTCAGTGATGCTTCTGGTTTGGGCTTGGGATGTGTTTTGATGCAGGAGGGTCGGGTGATTGCTTATGCCTGCAGGGAGTTGAGAACTCACGAGAGGAACTATCCGACCCATGTTCTGGAGTTAGCTGTTGTGGTCTTTGCTCTGAAGATCTGGAGACACCATCTGTACGGTGAGAAGTGTCGGATTTTCACGGATCACAAGAGTTTGTAGTACATCATGACCCAAAGGGAGCTTAATATGAGGCAGAGACGCTGGATTGAGCTTCTGAAGGATTATGATTGTACTATCGAGTATCATTCGGGCAAGGCCAATGTTGTTGCAGATGCATTGAGCCGGAAGAGAGTGGCTTCTGCGGATGAGGACCCGGTTTCTTATGCTTTGCCTTCCTTGGTGGAGCTGAGGTCGTTGGATGCATAGTTGGAGGTGGATGTTACTGGGGCGTTGTTAGCCAGTTTGAGCATCCGGCCGACCTTGCGGGGTATGATCATGGAGTTGCAGTTTGGTGATCCTCATTTAGCAGAGTTGCGGGATAAGGCTCTCAGGGGAGAGAGTTCTAGTTTCTATGTCCGGGAGGATGGTGCTTTGATGACCGGTGATCGGTTGTGTGTTCCGGATGTCGATGATTTGAGGAGATGGATCATGGATGAAGAGCATAATGCGCCATATGCTATGCATCCTGGTAGCACCAAAATATACCAGAACTTGAAGAGTCATTATTGGTGGCCCGAGATGAAGAAGGATGTTGCGGAGTTTGTGGCTCGTTGTATAACTTGTCAGCAGGTGAAGGCCGAGCATCAGGCTCCTGCTGACAAGCAGAGATCTTTGACTATTTCGCAGACCGATGGGCAGTCGGAGAGGACTATACAGACACTGGAGGATATACTTAGAGCATGTGTGCTCAACTTCAGTGGTTCTTGGGATGAGACATTACCGTTGGTTGAGTTTGCTTATAACAACGGGTATCACTCTAGTATCGGTATGGCGCCTTATGAGGCTTTGTATGGGCGGAAGTGTCGTAGTCCGATCTGTTGGGATGAGGATGTTAGAACAATAGCCCTTCGCTAGGGGGGGTGAATAGCGATAATCGAATAAAAACGAAATAAACAGGAATTAAATGCGGAATTGAAAGAATGAAGGACAAAAGCAATTTATCCTGGTTTACACACACTCTACTAGTGTGGCTAATCCAGCCCTCCAAGTCTCACTTGAAGATTTCACTATCTACGTTAAGCTTACGGGTGCTTAACAAACCGTTTACAACCTAGGAATTCTAGTCACAAGAATCCTAACCCCTGTAAGTTCAAGTCACATGAACCTCAGCACTCTTGCTTGAAGATACCTTACTTCAAGACTTTCCTAGGAATTCTAATCTCAAGAATCCTACACTTTCTTAAGGATACCACACCTTAAGACTTCTCTCAAGGGAACAATCCTCCCTTAAAGTGTATGAGCAACACTATAACAACACTCAAACTCATACTCTCTTAAAGAGTGGAGATGAGTAAGACAAATAAGCACTAATAAGGCAACTCTCAAAATCTCAAAGATATTGACTCATAAAACTTGAATGAATGTGTATCAATGAATGGTAAATGAATGGAGAGTTGATTAGTTCTTTTTCAGAGACCTAAATGCTATATTTATAAGCTCAAAATCATGTGTTAACGTTAGGGACAAGTTCTGAACACTTTTAGAAAAGATAGCATGCTTGGTTGGAAAAGTGTTCTGACCACAACGGCACAACATCGATGTTTTGGAACACAACATCGATGTTTGTCCGTTGGATTTGAATAATTGAGCCAACGGCTAGTAAAACATCGATATTTGTATGAGCAACATCGATGTTTTAATACACAACATCGATGTTCTCAAATACAACATCGATGTTTTTGAGCTTCGCAAAAATATGATGAAAAAGGGTTATGCAAGAACATCGATGTTGGAAAATGAAACATCGATGTTTTATGGCTACTGCCAAAATTCATCTTGAAAGCAATTTTCACAACATCGATGTTTTATTGGACAACATCGATGTTTTCTGGCTTCAGCAAAAAATATATTTCAAAGACAATTTTCATGAACATCGATGTTGGATTGTAAAACATCGATGTTTTGACCAACGGTCACAAGAACATCGATGTTTTATAATCCAACATCGATGTTTTAGAGCTACTGCCGAAAAGATTAAAAATCAACTTGATGCAACATCGATGTTGTGCTCAGAACATCGATGTTTTTAAGGCACAACATCGATGTTCATAAAACAACGTCGATGTTTTATGTCTACGGCAATTTTCTTGATTTTTCTTAGGACTCAAAAACCAGTTTTATGACTTACATGATTTATGAAGAGGCATGAGGAAAATGATTTTTGGTTTGAGCCAATATCTAGGAGAAGTTAAGAGTTTAACCTTGTACAATAGGGTCCTAACTCTTTCTTGCTCTTCTTGTATTTCAACTCTTGATCACATTGTCTCTAGTACATGTTCTTTTCTTGATTTCTTTTTGCTTCAAGTCATGTCATCAGTTGAGCCAAGATTTGTCATTATCAAAACCCTAAAATAAAAACAATGAAGCATGAGTTCTAATAATTTCCCCCTTTTTGATAATGACAAACACATAGAAGTGTATGTCAAATTTTGTGAATTTATAAATGAGGGTGATTCCCCCTGACTTGGTTAATTTCATATGTTAATTAGTTAATAATGATGATTCCCCATGATTCCCCCTGACTTGATGCATAATGATTCCCCCTGACTTGATGCATATACTTCTTCTTCTTTTCATCTTCCCCCTTTTGTCATTAGCAAAAAGAAATTGGCAATAAGAAGCATTTTATTGAAGTGAAATAAAGGAAACATTAACATAGTAAGAAAGAAGAGTTTAGAAGGATGGGCTCTGATCATCGTTATCATCATTGTCTTCAGTGGCTTCCTCATCACCACCATCTTCTTCTTCATCATCCTCTTCCATTGGCGTGTAGTCCTCATCATCAGCATCGTCTTCATCTTCAACATTCAAGTCTTGAAGTACAGTGGAGAAGTGATATGGCGGAGGAGCGAAGTGGACATGAGCAAAATATGAGCGAAGATCGTGCCCTTGTCTTTGCACTTCTGTGTCGATGCGATCAATGGACCATTCCATGCCTTTGATATTGTGTCCCATGGTATTGACACTAAGGTGTAAGGCATGGAGGGAAGCTGCAATAGATTCAAGCGTAGCAGGAGGAGCGTGGACGGGAGCTGGAAGTGGGAGAAGTGCGCCTATTGGTTGTTCTTCTGCTTGTCGTTCAGCTGCTTGGGCAGGCCGGTGAGCACCCTCAGCTACGTGACCAGCACGGAAGGTTGCATCTGAAATTGCCCAAGTCTTGACTGCTGTGGTGAGAGTTCCAACCAGCGGATTGCTACCTGTACTCATCAAAATATTGGTAACCAATAAGGCATAGGGCAGAGGATGATCATTGATCACATGTTCGGTCATGTGCATGAGGACGAATCGTGCCTAGTTAATTGGTGCACCGTGAAGGATGGCATGAAGAACTTTCTCATCTTCAGTGGTCAGAGTTGTGTGGCCTCCGGCTCTTGGTTTGATCACCCGAGTGACAAGATAAAGAAGAACCCTGTACTCTGGATGAATTGAGTGAATTGTGGGTCGACCGGAACGGTTTCTCTTCACCTCTGTGAAGCCAAGTTCAGCAAGAAGGGGGATCTCATAGTTAGTGAGAAAGTGATCACCCCCATAGCCAGAGATGTCATAACCTTGAAATGGCAAGTTGGCAATGGTCCCGAACTGCTCCAAGGTGAGCTGAATAATCTTCCCATTTATTTGTGCAGATAGGACATCTCCTTCTCGGGTGAGAGTTGAGTAGAAGGCTCGGATGAAATCATCATTGAACTCATGCCTGCTACGGGTAACAAACTCCCAAAGGTGAGACTCTTGAAGAAGTCTTGGAAGATTGGTGTATTGTTTCAGTTGAGGGTATTCAGCGGGAAGATATCTAGGTGAGGCAATGGCTCGTTTGGCAAAGAGGGTGAGGTAATGGTGGAGCTGTTGACGTGAGTTGAACCAAATTTCGGAACCCTCTACAGGATATTGATGACCAGAGGTTGAAGTGCTCCATCTTTTGGTTGGGTATTCTTGGATAGGATCTTTCCCTTTGGTGCTTTTCTTTCCTCCAACCATGGTGAATGAAAAGATGGAGTGCTTAAGAGAGTGAGGGAGTGGTCTGATTTGTGTGAAAGTGAAGAGGAAGGTGCAAGGTTGGTTTGCTTTTATAGTGGGGACCAAAATATAGCTGTTGGAGCATTGAAAACAGGCTCTAACGGCTATTTTTTTTTTGAAAATCAATAGCTCAACATCGATGTTTACAGGCTAGACATCGATGTTGGAGACTGTGCAACGGCTCTTTTTTTTAAAATGTCAGCGTCTAAACATCGATGTTGAAGCTGAGAAACATCGATGTTGGGACTGTGCAACGGCTATAATTTTGAACTGCAACGGTCCAACATCGATGTTTTCATGCAGAACATCGATGTTTTCTGCTCTCGGCCGAAAGAATGAATTTGCCTTGGTTGAAACATCGATGTTTTATATACAAACATCGATGTTGTTTTTGAATTCTGCCCAATTGAAGATTAATAAAAAAATGGTACAACATCGATGTTGGTAGACTAAACATCGATGTTTTATACCATCTTACCTGAACATCGATGTTGTATGAAGCAACATCGATGTTTTGAACATTCGGCCTATTGTGAATTGCATCCAACATCGATATTATGTTGGGCAACATCGATGTTGACTCTGATTTGCTTAGTGAATTCCTTTTGTTCAACCTCGCTTGTGATCCGAATTGAGGTGTTCCTGCAAGACAGAGTTAGTAGGGCTGCCACCAAGAAACATTTTCTCCTTGTCGTAAATGCACCGGGCTCGTGAAGATGTCTTGTCAGTTAGACTTTGGTTGCCTCTGATGCCCGACTAATCAGACAGTAAATCCCCGTGATGAATCAATAATTAATCCGATGCCAAGATTTTCAAAAACCAGATGCTTGATTATCTGAAAAATTGGCGGTTAGTAATAAATGAATTGGCAAAGTTAGCCTGTAATAAGTGCATGAATAGAGGCATCAAAGGAAGAAGCCAGAGCTCACAAATAATGCATGATCGACATGACTCAAAAATATATAATCAATTGCATCCCGTATTTAATTAAAGGTGAGACGGGTATTGGTGTGTGTTGTGGCAATAATTTCAAAGGAAGTAATCTTTGAAGGGACACAACCAGTTGGCACCTAAGTGTAGAGTAGTCAGCTTTTTCCATTTACCGAGCACCCTTTTGTAGTTTTACGGCAATAGGTGCGGTTCATGGCTATGAAACAGTGATAAACAAATTTGCTATAAAAGGCAAGGGAGAAAAGAGAGAAAATACAAAACCTCAATAGCAAGAATGCCTGCCCCATCCTCCGTATTCTTTGTAGAGGGAGCCTCCTTAGGAAGGAGAAACCGATTGGCCTATAGCTTAATAAATGAGCATGAGGAGGCACTGCCAGAGGGACTTGGACGGATTCCTCGATTGGTCTTCGTAAATGAAGTCTATTCGACCCGGTTCTTCGTCACCCCTATGGAGGAGACCATCTTCTTGGAGGATCAAAATTCCCTTCGAACATCCTACTATGGCACAGCTAATTCAACTATGTTCTTCATTTCTGACAGGTTTCAGGAGTTGCTGTTGGAGCCGTCTTATCAAGCTCTGAACGAGGGCAGTTACTACCAAATTTCAATGACAGCTCGGAGCGTTCCTCGAGTAGGGGTCATTCCGCCGACTTGGCCAAAGGTTCGTCTTCTGG